>JAECUM010013817.1:0-69952 GCA_016617855.1 Megalonaias nervosa
TTTTCTTAACAATATAGATACAACTATAGAGAGAGAATCAGTTGAATGACGCAATATATATCTGTTAATTATAGCAAATCTTTCATCACTAAATACGGACAACCTGTAAATACCAGTAACTTCTGCGGTATATTTGATAGTATTATTTTGTGGTGTCCATGTTGATTGTCCTGATGCTACTGTGTATACGATATTTTTAATTTGTCCGTGTGGAATTTTAATCAGATTAGTTTTTTGAACAATATTAGGTATTCCACTGGCAATATCATTGAGTTTCGTGTTAATGTCGGCTAGTTTTATGTCAACGGTTGGTGAATCACCAAAAAAATCTTTAATGGGTTTGTTTACATTTCTACGAAAATTTAAGAACAGTTCTATATGTTTAGTAAGAGTTTCTGCAAGATTATCATAATTAGTTTTTAATGTGGTTATTTCATTCCCGATCGGAATTTCCTTATCATCAACGTATTTCTTCGTCGCAGCATCAAAATTATATTCTGGTGTTCTAAGATTATTAATGCCATTATTATTCATGTCGAGAAATGCACGCATTATACCGCCGTTGGTCAATACGTACTTAGATTCTTGATCGTCGACATATTTCTTTGTTGCGGCGTCTGCATCTGCGGTTGGATTTCCAAGATCTGTAATTTTATTCTGATTCATATTAATATCTCCGGTAAATACATCGCCGGATTTCTTAATATAATTACTGAGTGATGTACCAGAATCTTGTATTTTACCTTGATCGGCAAAAATAACTATATTATCAGTGACCGCAGTTGGAATTCTTATAAGAACATCTGATAGTTGTATATTACTCGTTTTTAATCGTCCTTGATTATCCTGAAAAACAACTACTTCATTTTGATCCACACTTGCGAGATTTAATAAATCATCAGTTTCATTTCTGAGTTGATCAAGAGTTGCATACTTAGATAAATCAGCCTGCTGATGACCTTTACCACGAGAAGATCTTCCATAAATATCTACCATTATATTTACTAATGTCTGTTTAAATATGACGTCGTAGTATATTCATGTACAACTTTGTGGGGTGGTTTTGTTGATTTTGATATAGCATCAAGTACGTTAAGTACTTCTCGACCACATATTGGTGGATCAGTTAATGTTTGTGTGGTAACGTTGAATGCCATATTGGAATACTTTGATAGCCGCTAATATACTTTAAGAATTCTTTTGGTGGAGCTAGTCCATATGAATCAAAATAAATAATTCCACGTGGATCAATTGCATAAGCGACCCAATGTGTGCCTGGACCAGAATTTTCATCGAGATTAATAATACCTGTTTCAATGTTATTTGGTTGTTTCGGTAATTGATCGCGCATAAAAACTCCTCTAAAATTTTTTATTTTTAATTTTTTAGCAGCATCTAGTAAATCAAAATTGGACATAGGAGATATCAGTAAATTGTCCCTGGTAATCTTAGGCCTTTTCCGTACCAGTGTGGGGTCCCTGGTAATCTTAGACCCCTTCCCTTTTTTTTTTTGGTGTTCGTTTTATTCCCTGTCCGGTTGCTTTCTTTAATGCCATTCCAGCAGCAGTTCCAACAGCACCTAATGCAGCTGCTTTTGCAACAGCTGGAGCTGCAGCGGCTATTAATGCTGGTATAGCAGCAAGAAGTGGAAATATACCACCCGTCTTAATGATATCTTTAATGGCACCCGCAGAAAGATTAAGTTTTATACCTTTATTTGATTTTTTGCTTCATTGAAATGCCCGAGCTGACGTTCTGTAAGAGATAATTTATTTGAGCCGCTCATCTGATCTTTCTTTAGCAATATTTTTAATCCACAGTTATTTTTTGATGCTGATTGTATCTTTTTAATCTGACCAGAAGTCAGACTAACACTAACATTATTATACGACATTATAATATTTATAAACGATCTAATTACATGTTTTCTACTGGAGCATCAACGACTCTCATTCGTCCACCAGCACCTTCAAGTAATATTGATTTATCGCTGAGTATGACAGCAATTGCCCTGTAATTAGGAATATCTATAATATTTCTGTTAACACGAGCTCGAAAATGTATATCAACTACTGACTGTCTGGTTAAATCTAAATGTTCGAGCGAAAAGTAATAAATCGGATATAAGGTTGTAAAATCCAATTGTGATATTTGTAAACCAGTATCAATATTTTGATCACGGCCCATGAACGTCATTAGACGATGATATACACGTGCTACATGATTTTGATCGAAATTCAGTAAAATATCCTCAGATGGTTCTTGATGTCCATTTATTCTTAAAGAAACTTCAGAAACACCAAGTTTATCAAATATCATTAAACTTTTTGTTTGATTACCTACACGTGTATTATCCTGAAGCGCAATAAATATATGTCGTGGTGCTGCTATTCCCTGTTGAGAAGATATTTGCCATGTAAATAAACCATTAATTGCACTCTGAACAGCATCTGTGGTCATTGTTAACCATGACAACGCTGATTTACCACCTTGATTCATAAAAGCAAGTAGACGTTCTTCTTCAGATATTGTTGGAGTCATCACTGGCATCCATAATGAAAGTTTGGTTAATACTACTTTACCATGAAGTGCCTCAGTTGCAGCAGGATCAACACCAGCGGGATGCCATATTGCATCATCGTCTGTAGCCTTTCGTACAAGTACAACAGTATGTTTAGCTCCGAAAATAACTTTTCTGACATTTCTGCAAAATCCAAATATATGTGAAAGTGGA
Organism: Megalonaias nervosa; assembly: GCA_016617855.1. NCBI lineage: Eukaryota > Metazoa > Mollusca > Bivalvia > Unionida > Unionidae > Megalonaias > Megalonaias nervosa. Next base: position 2,735 of record JAECUM010013817.1, read on the forward strand.
ATTGCACATGAAAACATTCTATCTTTCAACATTATTTTACGTGATGCAAATCCTAAGTTAAAATTTGCGTTCATTGATATTACTGCGGGAGTTTCTGCGGTTCCTGCAGCATTTCTTACATTACCTGTAGTTACATTTTTATGATCCGGGTGATCAGAAGTGTCCTTTGAAAACATCATTGATGGACCAGCTGATCTTGAATAATCGTCGCTATATCGTGCTAGACCCAATATTGTTGTAGCAACATCAACGTCCTTCTGAATTGATTCAATATTTTTACCATCAATCATATAAGTGGCGCTGTCAAATAACGCCATAATACCATTATTAACAAAACCAAAAGCAACATTATTATCGTATTCAGTATTATCCGTTTTAAAAATTTTACCTTCTACTTCAATAAACGCCTCAGCGGGTAGGAAATACCTACTTGTATCCTGAACTTGTAGTTCAATTCGTCCACGCTGATCTGGAATTCTAGCGTCATAAGAATAATATTGATAATCACGCACAGACTCATCTTTAAGTACTGGTGCGTCCATGTCAAATGCGGGATCAGATATACGTTTGAACATCTTTATTATATTTATTATCGTCTAAAACGAAGACCACTTCGGGAAGTGAGACCATTTCCTGCTATGAGACTAGCGGTTATATTTTTTTCTTTTTCTGATAAAGGCACATCAGCCAACTCTGCTAGTTTTTGATTAGCAACTTGATTTATTATTTTACTGACATTTGCAGGCATTACTTCAGTACTAGGTAATTTTACTGATTGAGGTTTTCGTCGTATTAATCGTGCTAACCTATCTTTAATCGCTGAAAATGCTTTACCAGCAACATTACCAACAGCACCAATACCTTTTTCACGAACAACATCAATAGCTTTCATTCCCAGTTGCTTTGCAATCGGTATTGCTTTTGGGGCTATCCTTCTAAATAGACCCTGAACAACATCACCTAGTCCATTTCCGTAGGTTGTTTTATATACTGGTAATCGAGAATTTATCACCCTGACCATAGTTGGTCCACGTTGAGTACCATGTACTATCATTTTATTATAGTAATTGTATTTAATTACGTACTCAGTCACTGTAGTAGTCATCGACAATTTCGTTAATAAGAGACTGATAAACATCAACGTCCATGATACCGCCTGTAAATAATCGTCTACAGATATCGGCTGCTTCATTAATTATTTCTGGGGAATTATTACCAGCTCGTTTTCCTCCAATGAGGATTTCTAGTCGATCAACATCAGCAAGAACGTTATTGGGGCAAGTAATAAGACCACTTCCTAAACCACTTCCAATTGCTCCAGGATTATCATAAAATTCTTCCTCTTCCCCTTCCTCTTCCTCTTCAATTGGTTCCGATAGTGTTTTTGGTTTTGGTGCTTTTTGTTGTTGTTTTGTCATCTCTTTTTTTAATTGAATTGAATTATTAATTCTCATAACATATTCCTGATATGATGTACTATTCTCTTTAATTCGTTCAACATTCATAAATATGCGATATAAATATTTTTGCCATTGTTTACTGTTTTTAATATCTTTAGCGTATTCAGGTTTCATTAATTTATCTCTTCGACTAAAATTATTCAAAGCAAAATTAACTAGTTGATCTAGATGGGAAAAGTTATCAATTAAATTAATTACTTTTTCATCAAATTTATTTATCAGTTCAGCATTACTTATTAAATGACTCTTTTGTTTGGGGGGTGGTGCTTCAGCACCTCCAGGCTGATCTTCATCATCTTCAGGTATTTCCGGGACTGACATCGCAGCAGTTATTTCAGCTGGAAGTTCCCGTAAAATTCTTTTTGTTTTCTTAGTTCGCTCTGATATTTTTCCAGTTGCTTCAGCGGTTTTTTCTAACGCAGGAAGAAGAGGTTTAGTTGTCTCTGTAATAGGTTTAAATAATTGTTTTGTATCCTCTTCAAATTCAACTTGAGATTCCTGTCGTTCTTGTAATTGTTGTTTAACAGCATCACGAACAGGTAAATATTTTTGAATTGCTTCTAGTCTTTCTCGTGCTAATCTAGGAGTGTGGTTCTCCAATATTCATTATTAAATAATATTTATAATAGATATTTAATTGAATTTGAAATCACCAAAAATACTTAATAAAGCGCGATAACTCTGCTCCTCCTCTGCTAGAGAATTATTTCCCCTTTCTATGCATGTCTGTATGTATGCATGTTTGTCTGTATTTTAATTTATCAAAAATAATCAGTAGATCCTAGCGGTTACCCTTCAATGGAGCCCCTCGATAGCCTGTGTGACTTTCATGGGGTCCTTACATTGTCGTCTCTCTTATGACGTATTATGCGGCACGCCCATGTTCTGTTTCTTTTGGCTAACACCCTTTCTGGATGTTTATTTGGGGGGTTCTTCCATGGGGCAGAGAGCTCAAGGCATGCTACTGATTATTTTAGGGGGTAAATTTGCATAGACACACCTCCCGGCGAATTTCTAATCGACGAAAGTGAAATATTAGCAATTCAGAAGGCTGTCTAGGCATTGCGATTTCGATAAAACCCCCACGAAACCCCGGGGTAGAATTCCAAAATAGAATCCGACCACGAGATACGTGGTGGTTTATCGAAATCTCAGGGGATGCCTCCCCCCCTACTTATTAAAAGATATGGGCGACCCGGGGACCCGAACCCATCTCGGCGAGATCTGGGGTCGAACCGCAAACATCAGTATTAAAGTTTCCAGCAACTTTAACATTGAGCTAACGAACTCGACTACGGATATACGTTTTAGAAATTATTATATGTGATTATTGTGCAATAGCATTTGATATCTGATTTTACAAATAAATAAATATTTATAATTTTATTAAGATATTTTGCCATTATATATATGAACCGATTAAAATGTATTATATTTAAAATTAAAACACGGAAATAAACTGCACACAAATACCTATCTCCGGGAGATATCCGCGGCGATAAACACAGCTATTGTTTGAACTACCACACATGTCCTTGAAAAATCGGTACGCATACCTATCTCAGTACATGTAAGCAGCAGGAAGGGTGAATGACCACATGTGTGTGTAAGATAACAGCAGACAAGAAGGGGGGATATGCACGATATGGCAGTCGAACCTTACACATTTGTCTTAATCATAATGCAAAATTTGCTCGAAAACCAAGTTATAGGGTCCACCGCAGCAAGGGGGGGGTGGTGGACAGACATTTGGTAATGAATATGTTTGCCTGATGATTAAGACAAATGATTTCGCGGTACGGCAGTCGAACAGACCACTTGCCTCAATTATCACTAAAATTTGTCTTAATTATAATAGTGGTCTGCTCACCCTTCCTGCTGCTAAGGAACTACCACAGAAGCAGCAATGAGTAGCCACGGAAAGTTTGCGTGCGCGATCATTTGTTATTGTAATGGCTTAGAGGTAGGAGAGCTGTTTTCAGATCCATTTCGCTGTGACCTCTAACGATTTTAAGAACACCTCTACCGTGCTCTCGCCACCACACAACATTGGCGGTTCAGTTTGCCTATCGCATCTAATAACATTAATAAAATAAAAAAAAACCGCAAGGAATTTCTTCCGAAACTTTGTCTGTGTTTGTTTGACCCACAAGACAGTCCACTGGAATGTTAAGACATTCAAACTCCGCGTAGCTTTCATCTTCCGTTGCACTGCGGTGAATTTCAGAAATTTTTGCCGGGTTCTGTCATGATTGTACGCTATGATTCTCCACTGATTCCACACCAGTAAAATTCATGGCCCGCGAGCAAATAATGGGTGCTACATGCATGCAACGTATGCATGTAAATTTCCTACCCTCATACTTACTGTGCCGATATAGCATTCGTGGAAAATCTTTAATGTACACATAATGGTACCGCGACTTTGGACCGTGCAACAATAATACATCAATATTGTACCGCTCACTTCCCACCGTAGATTGTCGACTGAATTTCATGTCTTGATTCCAAACAAATGCATTGAGGGCGATGTCAGGATTATGGCGGTCAAACTTACCGATGCGGTTAACTTGTAGAAGAAATTCTATATTTTTAAACTTAATTTCACACAGGTACTCTTTGTATTTTCTAAGTTGGTCTTTCTTATTGCTCGCAGGATGCAGCGTGAACAAGAACGCCCATTCAAAACAACTATTGTCATAATTTTTCAATTGATTACTGCTGGCCGCTGAATACACACTGGCGTTTTAATATAAATCGACCCGGGGAAAGTCATTAACGGTGAAATATGCAGTTGAACATCCATGCATCTGTCAACAGTCCATTCTGATCGTGCCCTTGTGATTTTTTTCCCAACGTCTCTAGAATCCTTGCAAAATCTTTGTCAATTTCATCATTGATGGTCTCAGATTCTTTGCAGTTTAAGATCTCGCGAACAGCGCGATAAGTCCAGGGGCTTGTGATTTTAAATGCATCATCATTGTCACACTTAAATGATTACTCAAATTCTCATGAAGAACGATCTGCAGCTTAACCGTGGAGGTGCCCATGCGCTGTAATGTTTATATAATACCCGGATGCGCCTTCGAAAGAAATTTCACCTCGTCTTTACCTGACTCGTATTCGATCGGGATAATTGCCCGATAATCTTGTAAATCACCACGACGTTAATGTAACTAAACCTTGGAACTTTCAATTGTCGTGTTTCTGCTGCATCTCCAGTGGCGATAACAGGTCGATGCGGCGGCGACGCTCTTGTTCGTCATCAACCACCTGTACTGTTTCGGCCTGCTTGTCCCTGTAGGAATCTTGATATAATACTGCACAGTTACTTGTCAAAGTTGCCTCACGGTTAACTGTGGTGCCTCTGGAGAAAGTCCAACATTACAACCATGTTGGGTTTCCTCATGCTTCATGGAATCTTTATTTCACGGTCTCACGCGAGTTGCATTATTTTAATCACAGTCGGCATGCTTATATATAGGAGAAAATCATTGTCCAATTGAGACATTGTGGTGGTATTATTCTAACATTGCCAGGGCCAGAAGCTGCAATAGATTCAATCTTGGCTATTATTTCATTTAAGTGGTGTTTTAGTCACACATAAAATGAATCTCTATATATGTAGATTAGGCACAATCAGTAATATTGGCCTCAATGACGGGCCTTACAAGAACTTCATATTATGGGTTCACTTATATGGTTTCGGTGTTTGTAACCATACTCATTATTCGTGTGGTTTCATACTCGAGTGATCGACAAGTAGTATGATCATAGCTACTTTGTTTGGTTACTGATCTAGGTTGAAGTCTTCTATCCCACATGACTATCCTCTGGCACGGGCGCCTGTTGATAACTTTGATTTGGCTGGTTTATTCGCGAGGCCGCATGTGTGTGCGTGTGATGTGAGGACAAAATAATTTGGATGGGGTATATGGCTTTTACCTAGACCAGTAACAAAATTCCCAGACTATTACCGTATTACTACATATACCACCCGTATTTCTTTGTTTTCAACACTCCGGTCAGGTGTCAGCAGTTGTAGAAGAAACCTTAGAGCTGAGCCGCTGTTGTAAATGGGGAGGGAAGGGGACTATCTGAGGTTGCCACGTGTTGGATACCACAGCACAAGATTACTATACGATACAAAACACCACTTTCCGATATACAAGCCATTTTTTGATACATTAGTACTATATCCTGCACCTGCGCTTTCATATACTATCCAAAGCACCGCTTTTCATCTACTTTGCTCTGTTGTTCTGGTTGTTGCTTTGCTGTGTTGTTATTCTTCTGTTTTTTGTTGCCGCTTCATATTCCAGTCTTATTCAGACTCGTGGCCCCTCTGTTCCATTTCCATTTCTATATCCCAGGCTTCAGTCTGGACGGCCCAGTCTTCCATCGGGGAGACCCTACATCTTCTCTGCTGTTGAGACACTCCTGGAGCCCTCAATACAGGTCTAGCTTTAACACTAGTGCCCTGTTCTCAGTTTTCTTGTCTGAACAACAACATCTTCCATGGCATTTCTTATGTTCTTTCTCCAACTTCTTCTTGTCCCCCAACATCAAGATGACAAATTTTTTGACAATTTAAAATGGTTCATGGTCCTCTTAGACAATTTTGTCTCTGTCTTTGGCTCCTTGAATTGCTTCAGGAGGCTATAAACATATTCTAAAAGTACTATGGTCTGGCTTAGCTTTCCTGTCCCATTTTCGCTCACACTTGTATTCCTAGTCAAGTCCACGATGGGTATCAAGAATGGCGAATGAACCGCTTTATATGCGAGAAGCACGGACGTGAAGAAAGACATACATCAGATTCCTTTATTATAAAGATCAGTAGATAGAATGTGAAAGAGCATGTCAACACAATTGTTCATAGAAAAATTAACAAGTCAACATCTTTTTTCCAAATGAAATTTTTAATAATAAAAAGAAGTTTCTCTAACTCAAACATGAATTCAAACTGTCAAATTCAACATGAACTTATTGACAAGGATGGCAACGTTGTGTAGTCATACTAGACTTCCAATGATCTAATACAGAGTCATTTTGCCATCGATGCATATACTACGTTTCTGAACTAAAGAAATTCAATTGCCATACTATTCACAAAACCAAATTTATATTTATCATCGTGTCCAGAGGAAATCAAAGACTGCTTTGATGAAGAAAATACACTCAATACTGTCCACACACCATGAAATCTGATCCTTTCAGTCTCACATTATTGATCTGATTGGATGCGCATTTCTTCTCATGAAGTCTTCCATAGGAGGTGAACCATAGGAATCAAAACAGTCCAAACTGTGACCATTGAAAATCAAACAGCTACCTAGTGGATTACTGGACGATGACTATCGTCTGTGTTGATGACATAAACTCCAACATCTTTAGCTTTTCGATGTTAAAGTCAGTCTTCAGCACGCGCCACTCGATTCCAAGAAAATACTTACAAACTATGAGTCAGAAGGAAATGAAGAGTGTCCATTTTTTAAGAAGTAATAATAAATCATCAGTCCGTACCTGATTTTTTCCTTGAAAATATTTATCAAGTAAACTGACGAACGGGCAGTGTCCGTTCTCTGTTGCAAGGGAGGTTCGATGCATTTCGTCTCAAGAGAAATCAATTGATCACAGAAATACTCACGCAAGTCTTTATTCCACTCTATAAAAAACTTTTTTCTCCATATATCTACCAGCCTGTCTCCTGAACTCATAATTAAAAATATGTATCCAGCTGTTTCTGGCTAAGATGAGTGGTTTGAGATCCAAGATAATTTCTGATGTCTATTTGTTCGGCCAAGTGAGTAGCAAACCAGGAGATCGCATGTTCTTCTTTGTTCTAGCCATTTTGACTATATCAGTGTAGCTTTGCCTTCTACACTTGTCGTCGTTGACTGCTGCTGTTGTCCTGGGTATAAAACAGTTTGCCTTTCTCCATAAGTTCGTGTTCCATATATTTTCCTAACAGTATATGATCACTTCTCACAAACTGTTGATTTCCAGAGCATTGTCAAATTATGCATACAAAATGGCATTCACTGTGTTTGTCAGAGCTATTGCAGACTAAAGTTACACGCAAAGCTGACCTGATTTTATAGCGTGAAAATGTCCTTCGTCGCTGTCTTGGTCCGGAATGAAATCAGATTCCCACAAAATGTATCCTCATGCATTATTGCCATACGAAATGTCTTGTTTACTGTTGGTGCCTAACTGTCCTGTAGCTTCAAAACAGTCTTGTAAAATCTCAAGTATTTTTTCTGGGTAAAGTTAGGTTCAAAATGTGTAGCACACAACGTCTGGTAGTCTCAGGTGGCCTCTGTCTTGGACACGATAAAGTGTTGGAACTCGACAGGTTTTTGAAACCGTCAATATTTTCATTTCCGTATTGCTGACAATGCCGATAAGAAAATGTTTTGACAGCTGACCTTGCATCAGAGTCCAAAAGCAATGATGAAGGTCTTCACTTCAGTTCTTAGAATAGGATCCTTGCCTGTCATTAAGCTCAGAGTTTGATTTATGCCGTTTTCAGCTTTAAGCAAGATTTCCACACGGCGCACGTAAAGTCTGGCGTCGATTCAACCTAAGGCGTACAACCACCCCCATGCAACAAATATTTGTCTTGCAACCACATATCCAAATGCAAACGATCCATCAATTCTAAACTGCGTCCTTGTTTGATTTTCTTTCCGCGGTCGTTTAAGTCCAACATTGTGAGGACCGTAAGCTTCCGTCAACTCTGTATCGTTCAAGGCATCCAAGTATCGGTTTTATATAACACATTGGCATCCAAATTTGTGTTTCTGAGTTCTTTTCCATACGTCAGGGGATGATTAATATGTTATTCAAATACAAATCCACCTCGCTGAACAGCGAATGCATGAAGCTCTTGACGGGAGCCCTGACATCTTCCCCTGGATTGTTGATTTCCATTTTGAGAATTTTGACTTTCAGGTACACGTAACTGTTATTAAGATCAATGCAGTCTTCGGTTTTCGGTTTATTCTTTGATTTCAAAATGGATATGTGCTGAAGTCGTCGAAGATCACACTGGATGAAATTCTACCCATTGTGATTCTTGCATCATCGTCATCGTCGGCAGAATGGCAAACAGATCTAGTTCTGACTTTAAACATTTGCAAGAATGATTCTTCTTTCTTTCAATAATCATAAATGTCCAATTCTCTGACTGATGTTCTTCTGTTATTCTACATTTTATGTACGTTTTGTGAGTTTCCGACGGCTGTTTCTGTCTTCTATCTATGGCCATCATCGCCAGCCAAGATTCCGATATGATAACAATATCTACAACTTGGCGGCTCGAACATATATTTTTGTGCTTTGTCCTAGCGATATCTAGTGGATCTCCTGAGTTGCTTTCCTTAGTATGTAATGCCAACTAACCAATAACAGCGGTGCATTGTACATCGGACAAAAATGGTGGAGGCAATTGACTTAAAAAGGATATTTTGTAAGTTTAACAACGAAAGTATGACTACCACATGGAAGCCATTACAGGTGTATTTCTGTGAAAGATATTGATACAAACACGGATCGGCAGTTAAAAAATGCTTATTTAGTCCATTCAAACTGTATGCTCCCCTTGTCTCGATGACGTAGGAACGGTGTTCGAATTTGAACAACTTCATTTTGATTGGATGCGGTAGCAAGCCACCGCATCCAATGAAATTCACAGACCGGAGGTACAGAAATATCTGCTCGATACACCAAGGTGTAGATAGGATTATCATATCGGAACCTTGGCCAGCGAAGATGAGCTATGGCGTACAAGAACAATAAATACCTTACACAGAAGTATGAAACAAACGTATAGTTGTATCTTGCCGCCCCGGGAGATCCTTTCCAGTTTGAAACAGCACAGGCTTTCCTGCTTTTCTGCAGTCTTTTTAGGACTTTCTTTGTCAATAAGTAGCTTTTGGAGAAGTTCTTTTCCTTCCGTCAAGGCTGCATCCTTTAAAGTATGCAATCATCGCGTCGCCGTCGGCTTTTAGAGATGTGCTGCCGTTAGACAGCTGATTTTAACATATTTCCTAAAATATCTCCTCGTTCTGGAGTTATTCCTAGGCACACATGATACATCAGTTATAATTCGCTGGAGAATTGTTTTTGAAAATGTAAATTTACCCTGACTATTTTTTTCGAAAATGGAATATTCTGCCCAAGATCTCATTTTATACTAATATTGACAATGTCAAAATACGATTTACTGGCAGGAAGATAATGGCGATGCACAAATTCTCGGTGAACGTGATACGTGTTTCCTCCTTCATCGTAAGGAACTGTGGTATAATCCACTTTGAAAGGAATGACTCAGTAACAGTGCTGCTGTGTTTCCAACTACTCGATGACGTCCGCTTACACAAGCATCAAATTTAGTCCTTCCTACAATTCGATAATGAAGTGAAAATACTTTTAGAATTGATCATTATTTTGATCTTCATAGAAAGGAGATAGGTGTATCCACCTGGAATAGCAATATAAAATGGATTTTAAAAAAGTCATGGACAGTGTTTCGCTGTCAAAAAATTTCGTTTGAAGATGATGAGAAATTGTATTCCACGGCACAAGCTTTTGTTACGGAATTTTCAGTGGTGATACAATGAATGTATCCTTTTTTATTCTTTTGTAAAGTTTGGTTTTAGAAATTCGGTGCCTTGGTCTTGATACACTTCCAATGTGTCACGCAGTGAATATGTTACATTTTTTCAATTTTGATTGGTGGCTTTTTTTCTTAAAGTCCAGAGTGAAACAATAGCCACCAATCAGAACTAAATGTAGTTATACATTGCGTAACACACCATAAATAAGTACTAGCATCCAAACTCAATAAACAGAGATTAAAAGCAATTTAAAAAAAACTCCGTGCAAACGTGGCTATTAAATGACAGGTAAAGTACTTAAATCGTACATGGGGAACAAATTTGGATTGTCTCTATTTACGCTGAGACATGCAATCAGCGACTGAACGTGCCAATGGCATAAACGGAAAATTAGTATAGCTTAGGCAGGGGGTGGGGTAGATCCAAACGTCACGAGTTATAGTCACCTTATTCATTTTTATAAGAGAAGAGGGTAATTTGAATAATTTCCATTGTTACTTACAGAAACGATTTCTGTGTCCACTCAGTTGTTTTGCACTTGCAAGAAGTACAGCATGAAGGATATGGTTGCTAGTTATCTCCGGTCCTAAAATCGAGCTTGTTTTAGATAACTCAATTGCACCATTTCTTCTGTTTTGAAGATAACACTTTACTGCCTTCGTAATTTAAGTCATGACATGAATTTGGTAATAAAATGTTTTAAAAACATTTATGCAGTGCAAAAGAAAGGGCGTGGTGACCAAGATTAGCACTGTACCTAATTAAATGCAGCATTGCATAAAAGGTTGAATATACATTACTGACGGCTAACAGTAGTCTGTTTGGAAGTTGTTTTTTTTTATCTTGTCAATGACGAGATTGGCATACGAATAGATCATAAGTTTATGTCCGTCTATAATCTGCATACTAGAAATACAACCAATATCTCAACACATATAAAACTGTACCGCCCTACAACTTTGAGACCTTCTAAAGATCAAAGGACCATCATGTTTATATGTGTATCGATAATTTCGTTGGCTGTATCTTGTGGAACATTTTGGTACCCGACGGAGGTATATCGTTTCGCCCCTAATCATCACTAAAGAAGAAGTGGCAGGAGAAACCGTCACCGGGCGAGATTTTATTGAGTGCACGCGCATTCTAGCGGCAGTGCCTCTCTTTCATGCAGGATGTGCTTTGGGGATGGGTAGCTTTTCTTGGGGCTTTTCTTCTTCCTTTTCTTAGACTTTAAACTTGCTGCATCTCTACCTCTCTTTGTTTCGGTTTACCGTCTTTGTTGTGATTTTAGCTTTTCTAGATTCGGCATACGATCCCATTTTAAAAGTGAATGAATAATGACACATCGGCAAGATCTACTTCCATCTGGTTTCAATATGATTTTTTTTTAACATTCGCATCGATTCTTGGACAAGCGAGTTGTGACGGCGCTACTTTATGTTTTGAAATAAATATTCTGTCTGGCGGGTATGTCAATGGCGCCTTGACATAACTGGCATGCTGTTACAGTAAACCATCTTAGCGTTTCTTTGAGACTAGTTTCTAACAAATGTGAACGCACAAAAGCTTTTGTCTCGCAATTGATGACACGCAGTGCACAAATCAATTTGGCAGAAGGATGAGATTAAAAGAAAGGCATGCTGAATACTCTTAGGAGAAAAGAAATGAAAGAAAAGACAAAAACGACAAATATAACGTGTAGGACCTCATTCTTAACACCAGCTGTGAAATAGATTGATTTGAAATCTCAAGATATCGGCAGTGGTAGGTTTTGAAATGATGAGCAAATACGCATGTGGCAATTTAGTGGCATCGCCACACGCATAATTCAGCCAAGGTGTTCCTAAATGTTTGGCCTGCACTGGAACATGAGATTTGTCTGTTGGATTTTAAAATCACACTACATAATATGCATTTAGATTGATGGTGTAATGCGCTCTACTTTGTTGGAAAAGGTTTTTGTGATGTAAAACAATAAAGGCGTTGGGACATTGTCCTTTTCGTTTAAGTAAAAGTTTAAGTTTTCTTTGTCTTCTCCTAACACGATGATAAGAAATTGTGTTTGACTTAAGTCAGACACGATCCAGGCATCTTCGAGAGTAATGCCTCTGTACGAAATGGATTCTCCTGACTCTCTTGGAGTAACGTGAAAGACTATTGCTGCACTTTGAACCACTACAAGTTGTGGAGCAAAATCAAACAATTTAGATTTGTGTTCGATCAAGCGTTTGACATTCGGTTTTCTCTGAACCACTTGGTCCAACAATCACCACGCTAAAGGGATTGCGAAGATATAATGCCTCCCAGCTTTAGCGATCCAGGGGAGGGTAACAGTTACAAAAACATATTTACACTTCATGTAAGTGTACAAACTTAAAACACGAAAATACTTAAGGAATATATTACTCCATACACCAAGAAGTCACCAGTTAAATAAAAAAAGCTGCAAATAAACAAGTTTACAACATCTCGATCTATCTGCGTCACAGTTAATCTAATTGAACGCCTGGCGGTCTAGTCGATGCGGAATTCATCTGCGCTAAACTTTATAGTTTAAAATTCTTCTTGACACGTAGTATTTCTTCTTCTGTTTCTGTTTCTTCGATCACTGTTTTTAATATAGGATATAATTCGACGTTCACTTCTAACTTTTCTCTTACTGGATGTAAGTCAAATTCTTTTCTGTGATCAGTCGCACGTAATGTCTCTGGCATAATTAACCAATTCTTGTACACAAACATCAAAGCCAAGACTTTCCAATCATGTTTCTTCCTTCAATCGTAAATGTCTTGGTGTAACTTACTAGCTATACACACTTCTTAGTATGTATGAAGAGTAGAGCAGCAGAGGAGATAAACAGACCAAATTTGCATTCGAGCAAAAAAAAAGCATCGACAGCGCATTTTTTTTACGTTACTTGGTTCCAGTACTTGTGGTCGCATTCCTCCTGCTGCTGCGAATTTAAAAAAACAATGATTTAAAGAATTTTATTCCAGATAAATACTTTAAACTAATTTACTTACTTTAAACTAATTTTATAATTTTTTAAAAATTTTTTTCTACATAATTTATATACTTTAAATTAAAAATGCCAAAAGGTTTTAAATTAACAGCAGAACAAGAAAACGAGATAAGAAACGATTATAAAAGAATGTCAACGATGCAGCTGCAGTCCAAATACGGTATTGGATATCAGCGTCTCATGAAAATCGTAGAAAAAAACGAACCACAAATAAAAGTAAGATATTTAGAGAATTTCATCGAACGACATTTAGAACCAGAAATGCCCAGAATTCCAATAAAAGAAAATTACACAAAGTTGGATATGATATTACATGATCAAAATCTAAAAAAATACTACAACAGTATAATAAAAAAATTAAAGGAATCAGAAATTGATGTTGATGATTATGTTACTGTACCGGTAAACTATATTGACTTTAAACCAGAATTAATCAACGACACCGAATTCATGAATAATCTTTATCACACATACGACTTCGTTGGGGTTAGATATTCATGTCGAATAAATTTTATCAAGACCAATACGATATCTTGATCAAGGATCGTGTAAATTTATGGTTATAAATCCATGTTGGGTAGATTGCGCATGCGAGAATAAATTTTTGAACTTAATCATGTCCATGACTCCTGAGCACCAAGTATAATAAATATTCTGCAGCGTATGATTATCCACTCCGTTAAACACAGCTAAAACATTACAATTATCCCTGATCACTTTAGGTATTTGTACGTATCGCTGAGTAACATAAATGACGTCTGTGTTCTTATGTCTCCTTCTGGAAAATATCCTTGCTGGATTCGATTGTTTATCCAACATCACGTCATCGTATACTACTAAAATTATTAATATCTCCGCTCAGATCATCTACGGATGGAGCTTCATCAATATCAGTGATAAAATCAATAACGTTGTCGTTGTCTTCACTGAATGATGCTGCGTTTTCGTTAAAATCCTTAAGAACCTCATAACATCGCTGATCATCTACGGATGGAGCAACTAAATATAATTTATCCCACTTCAACCATCGTATAATCAAATTAAGTAGCAATTGCGTTTTACCGCTTCCGGAAGGACCGATTATAATCATCCTAATGGAATTAGGTAACGCTGGATGATGCTTAATCTGTTCTCGTTTATTTTGTAGCCGAAAAGTCAATTATATCCATAATAATAAATAACATGAATCAATATTGTGTTCGATGTAGGACATCTACCCCTACCGTTGAATTAACCACAATTACAACAAAAAATAAGAAACGAGCACTAACAGATAAATGTGCAAAATGCGGTACAAAAAAATATAAATTTATTTTAAAAAAACAACAGGAGGTGATATTGCTGCTTCGTTAGGAAAATTACCAGGAACTCCGTGGGCAAAATATCCAGGAGAAAAACACCTACCAGGATATAATTATTGTGGTCATGGAACGCGTCTAGATATTAGACTCGATAATCAAAATCAACCAAAACCAGGAGAATATCCAGTAAATAAAATTGATCAAGCGTGTTATGTTCATGATATTGTATACAAAAGCAATGATCTACAACAACGACATCTTGCAGATGTGAAATTGATTCATGCGTTAAATTCTATAAAAGATAAATCTCTCGGAGAAAAACTCGCTAGTTTTCTGGTGAAATCAGCTATGAAAGGTAAAATAATGTTAGGGGCCGGTTATATAATTATTATAATGGAATCCATTTACTATAGTCCAAGAGGATACTGGAAAGGTAAAGCAGCAATTGATAAACTTGCTAAAGCAGCAAAGGTATCAAAAACAGCAGCTGCAACTTGGTTAGCACATCAAGCGATCTGGCAGATTTAGTTACGTCCGCCTAAAAAATTCAATTTGCACATTTCGAAGTTAATGTTCCCAATGAAGTTCATCAAGCAGATATTTTATTTTTACCGCATGATACTGTTACACGTGGACGTCGATCACGTATATATAAGTACGCGTTGATCGTCGTTGACGTTGCTAGTAGACACAAAGAAGCAAAACCGTTATCAACAAAAACAACATCTGAAGTTGCATCCGCGTTTAAAAGAATTTATCAACGAGGACTATTACGATGGCCAAAATTATTACAGGTTGATCCTGGTAGAGAATTTTTAGGTGAAGTATCATCGCTGATGAATCAACATAACGTCAATATCAGACGAGGACATACTGCAATTCATCGTGATCAAGCAATAGCTGAACGATTTAATCGAACGCTTGCTGAACGATTATTTGGATACCAATACGCGAAAGAAATAATTCAGAGCGATAATAGATCTCGTGAATGGGTTACAAGATTACCAAATGTGATAGATGCATTAAACAATGAGATTACTCGCTCAGTTTCTATGAAACCTGTTGATGCGATTACAAAAGATCATATACCCTCACAGCGACGTTATTTTTCAAAACAACCAATACTAGGTAATGTAACCGTTAGATATTTATATGAACCCGGTGAACTTGAAGGAGGTAAAAAAAGAGCAACATATCCAATCTGGAGTTTGACGACAAATAAAATTTCTAGCGTGACCAGATCCACTGGAAGACCTCCGATCTATAGATTAGATTCAACTGCTCCTCAACGTGGATTTTTACGTGAACAATTACTTGTAATTCCTGAAAATACACGATTACCACCGCGTTCACTTTTATAAATCGTTCATGACAATTCTGTGTAATTGGGATATTTTTCTTACTCGAGATACTGCAAGATAAACAAAATTTGACCATTCGATGTTATTGTCGACGATCCAAATATTTGTATCATCGATAGTTAATACCTGTGAAGAATGAATCGTTATGGCGTATCCTAATTTCCATGGAGATCTATCCATGTTTAATGCATTCTCGACAACATTAACGTGAACGAAAACAATATCATTCAGTACAAGATTTTGTTTTTCATTCGTCCCTGGAATATCAGCTTCAATGTTTTGTCGTCGAGTATCAGCAGGACGATAACATAACGGTACAGGTAACGTTGAAATTTTTTTTTTTTTTTTGTAATATAAATAATTTCGCCTGTAATTTATCACGAATTATTTTTCTACTTGCAACTATTAAATCATCTGGTTTCCATGGATTCAAAAAGTTATCCAGAGAAGTTTCAGGAATTATTTCACGTACTACTTCACACTGTATTATATCCGGTTGTAATCGAATTAATTTTTTAAATTCCTTCAGATGTTCATCAATGGCTCTATGATCATCGATTATTTCTTCATAATAATCCACAAATTTTTTTAACCATTTGTGAGGAGATTGTCCAGCAAAGGGCGGTCGTTGACCATGATCACCGCACATAATTACTGCAGTATTTTCTGTTAATAACCAATCGAGGAACATTTTTAATGTATTCAACGATACTGTACAAATTTCATCCCAAATGATAATTTTTGGAATATATTTTTCACCCATTCGTTCAGGTGTCCATGCATCTCCGCACCATCTGAAGAAACTATGATATGTACACGATTTTACTCCTCGTTGCTTCATTTCTCTTGCTAATCTATGTGTTGGTGTCAACACGATTACATCTGCACCTGTAAATAATTTAATCGCTCGTGTTGTTTTTCCAGAACCTCCTGGTCCGTTGAGATATACGGTTTTATATCTTGCTACTGGATCAAATACAGATGGTGCAACATATATCGGTATTTGATTATTATTTCTGTAATATTTCTCCATGATTTCAACATCTGCTGATTCAGAATAATCCAGTAACTTTTTTTGTTTTATTCTCCATGACCCCCATTCACCATTACCAAGTAGCGGTTTTACTAAATCTACGTGCGAATTATTTATATAGAATGAATCCGTTGCAACCCTGACAGCGCTAACGAGGAAATCTGTTTATCATCGATAATAATTTTATAGAAACATAAGCGAGCATCGATGATCTTAAATGAACACAGTGCGGTGATTCACCATCGATATAAGGTACAATTGTACCTAATTTAGTTCCATCTGATAAGTGAGCGCTACTTCTGCTCACAAATGTGTTTTTTTCTGTTGTATCAGAAATTATAAAATCTAATTCAGCATCATCCATGATTAATCTTGTGTACGTTCGCTTATGATCATATGATCCTCCTTGAGTAAATTTACCAATTATTTTTCTACCGAGATATTTTGCAAGTTTATTTTCGTAATCCATCGCATCCGGGTTTTCTGTTTGTATTACTGCAGGTTGTGGTAACCAAACTTGTTTTTGAGAATGATATGATATAATAGCTTCATTTACGAGTAACGATATTAACATTCCAGCATCGAGCATATATCGTAATAGTACTATTGGAGCCCAATGTTTTCCTGAGAAATGTCTACCAAACCATACGTAGATGATCGGATGAAGATCACTACAAAATTCGAATGATTCTACGTGAGCAAATCCGGTTAAATCAAAATCAGGTAATGGTCCATTTATTGAAACTCTGGTCATCTCGTGGGTAGGGTGTCCAGATCGTTTAAAATATTCAGAACATTCTCCGTATCCAAGAAAACTTCCAGGATAACATGCTACCATATCCACAGATATAACATCGTTATAATTATATTTAGTATTCCATAATCCACCATGTCCATTTTCGACACAGCTAAGATGAATATCTTTAATGAATTCTGATCGTGTTGGTTTCCATGAATTTCTCTCTTGAGCAGCATGAGCAGCAACTGATAGAACTGTAAAACAATTATTTAGTAATTGTTCAGTTTCGACATCGTCCGCCGTAGCATCACTACGGATAGAGTATTTCATAACAATTTTTTTCATTTCTTCGTGAAGTAATTCTGTATAATAAATTTCACCGTTAGGTCGTACAAATTGATCATAATACACTGATTCTGAACTTTGAAATAACTATAGGGACACAGGATCGTTTTTAGTGATTTCGTTGATAACGTCAAATATATAATCGCTATAAAATTTAAAATTCGTTCTCGTGGAAACATGGTTACAGCATCTGTCCATGCATGCGAATTATGATCAATAATCGTTATAGGGGCTCCTCTTGATGTATATTTAGGTTTATATCAAATTTCTCCTGTTATTGTTTTTACCATAATCGGAAATTTTAAGTTTTTCTCTAGCACAGCAACATCATTAATAGACGCTCCGGTATCTTTAACCGTTACTGCCCATGTATTTATTTTTTCACGTCGTAGATTTGTTAAACCGTTTCCACGTATCGCTTTCGAGAAATGTTCCATAACCCGCTCAGCTACACAATTTAACCATGACAATTTCATCGGTTTGAGATGATCAACGTTAGGTTTATCATTTAGCGGATATATCGCATAAACAACCGCGGTTACCGGATACGCTCTTTCATAATAAGGTTTTTCAGTTCCGGTTAATATTCCTGGTTTTGATTTTTTACTTAATATAACAGTTTGTCCTGATTGTGCTACACGAACAGGATCACGTTCATCACGAATAATCCAAATATCATCATTCGTCTGTACGATAAATTTTATCAAAATAATATATCGCTGATCATCAAGATAATTAATGATATTTCTTGCTCGACCATCGTTCATTCTAGCATCGATGGCATCAGCGCCGCTGATTCTAAATGTTGACCAAGTATAAGCAGCGCCATCGTTATGAAATTCTCGTTTATCTTCACGAATACGATCGGTTATATCGTTGTTCATCAGCGCTAGATCCTGCATCGAGAAACTAAATCTAGATTTAGGTAATTTATCAAGATCAAATCTTGCTCTGGAAGGTTTAATCACGGACAATCTTCTGAATTCTTCCATTATATAATTAGGACAAAATATATATTTAATTAAAGATTAGTTATAATATATAATCGTACGAGCAAATAACAAATGCAGATGGTTAATGGTAGGAATTTCATTTCGTTGCAACAAACCTTGCGTAAAAGAATTCTGCGGTTTCCACATGCAATGTTTTCGACGTGGAGGTTCAGGACCAATACCATGTATCCAATGCAGTGTTGGTGTACGAGGAAAAACTCAGTTATGCGTAAAATACCGTGGTAAACGATATCGGGAATTAAAAAGATACTACGATAAGAATTACAGTCCATCTGTGTCTCCGTTAAAAGCAGAAAAAGATTATATCGTTAAATATTCAAAATCATCATTTAAACAGATAATATTTATGTATATATGGAGCAAAATGAATTTATGAGGCATCCTACCATTAAAAAATACGAGGCGTCTCGTAATGGAATAGTTAGACATTATAAAAACAAAAAACCGTTAGGTGTTGTCAGTAATGCTGGTTATCTGATTTTTCCTGCTGAAAAAAATAAAATGTACAGCTGCCATAGATTTATATATGAATGTTTTAATGGGATTATCAAGGACGGACTTGTAATTGATCATATCGACGGTGATAAAATCAATAATAATTTATCTAACCTACGAACTATTACGCAGAGTCAGAATTCCGCATGTGGAAATTCTGGGAGATGTAAAATGTTCGTGAGGACAGCTGTTAAATCCACAAATACAAAAACAAAGGAAGAAATAACATTTCATTCTATGTACGCAGCTGGCAAATATTTTGATATTCATTCACATGTGATAAGATGTGTTGCAGAAAATATATATAAATCGGCGTATTCAAAGAAATACAAACAGCGAATAATATTCAAATATGTTGATAGTCAAATTGAAGAATAATTAATATTATATGAACCCTGAATTATTAATTTACGATAACGATGAAATGTGTATTCCTGATAAATTACCTCCGTGGACCAAAGTTAACATCAGGAGAAAAATGGAATTGTCTTTACAGAATTCATTGGCATGATTTACAAAGGTTTCTCACGGAATTTATGTCCAGTAATGCCAATTTCCCGTGATGAACTAGCACGGTGACGATAAAAGAAAAATTTAGAGCAAGAAATACACAGATGACATAATTATATTTTATTCATTCTGAAATATTTATCTCTGGAATATTCATTCTGAAATATTCATTCTGAAATATTTATTCTGAAATATTTATTTCTGTAATATTCATTCTGAAATATTCATTCTGAAATATTTATTCATTCTGAAATATTTATTTTTATATTAAATAAATAATTTATAATATAAAATAAATGAATCACGAAAACATCACAGCGATTAGTACTGCTATCAAGCAACTGCAAGATAATGGTATAAAAATATCTGATGAACTTGATCCTGAAAAGATTATGCACGACTATGAATCACTGCAGTTCAGGAAATCAGAAAATAAATACACACTTCCATCGGATTATAGATTTATAAAATTAATCCAGAATGCGATGTTACAATCATTACCAGCGATCACAGATGCACAAGTAAAATTATTTGTTCCGTTGTCACGTTCAATCGAAAAAGTTAGAACAGAATTATCTCACGAATACGAAACAAAGAAATTAATACATGCTCGGATAAATCAACTAAAAGATATTATGTCAATGACAGAATCGTTAAACAACGTTGTGGAAGAATTATTAGCAAAAGATAACGACGAATGCGATTCCGATCATGATGATGATGATACTGAAACTAACAGCTAGTTTATATCCTGAACCCGTAATCGCGAGATAAAAAAAAATATTTTATTTATTCAGATTTTTTTTGTTGCTTCTCGTAGCGCAATATCCTACGAATGCACGTACAGATTTATACTTAACGTTTCAGATCTAAGATCCAGCAGGTTTCCGTGTTGATCAGTAAGTTTAAAGTTTATTCGTGATAGAAATGGATTAAGACATTTTAGATACATCACGTTGATTGGTTCTGATACGATTAAATAACCTGGTGGAACTTGTGGCATAAACGAATACAAAATATATCCCTGCTGGGTTTGATTAGATTTTTCTCCAGTAACTCCGTTACCTGCTTGATAACTATCATCGATGACATCACATACTAGATTGACCGCGATCGTGGATGTGATATTAACAATTCCTGGTGAAATATGGCGACCGCCATTTTGTTGATTATTATTGAACCTGAGAATACCTGATGGTGGGGCTATTCTTCTCCATGACTCATGGATTTTTGGAAAATAAGTTCGTATGTCAAGTTTGGTTCTAGGTTCCTTATATTCGGCATTCATTTCGTCGATAAATTGTTGTCCACTATATGGTCTGAGATATTTTAAATTTTCAATCGCATTAACTTTGGTCAAAGTAATTTCAGATGTCACTTTATTCATATGCTGGATTATTTCTATTATTTTTTGATTTATATCTTCGCTGTAATGTTGTATTAGATCAGTAATTAAATTTTTTGCATACGCGTAATTTCGATTAAATTCATTTACCATTCTGTTATTATGTTTTAAAAAATTATTTATACTAAGTTCTAAGGAACCATCACTATGTACGATATGAAGTTGATGAACATAAGGAATTTCCCTACCATCAGCTAATTTATAAGATGATTTATAACCAGGTTCTGTTTTTTTTGTATTCTGGTGTTTTTATAAAATTTTCTGTCGTTGTAAGAAATTCTTCTAAACGTGGTTCAGCAGGAGCATCATAATCAGGTTCAACTTCGGGCCAACCTAACACGGTCCTGATCGAGGACTGATAAATTTCCACAACATAATATTTCGATAACCGATGATAATGTTGGTTCGTGGACGGTAATATTAATCTTTGATTCTTTTCCTGTAACAGATTTAACCCTGCGCTGGAATTCTTCGTTGATCTGCTCTATTTGATAACTACCCGTTGGAAAACTAACTACTTGCCAATCTGGCTCATCACCCTTAATTTTATCTGCAAATACTAATGAGTTATTTGACAGAAGACCACCAAATGATTTTGATCTAATATTTGGCCAACTATGATAAACACGTAATGGTGCTAATGCAATTTCCTTTGCTGGAATTGGATTTGGAAAATTAATGTTAAATTCAGGATGAATTGAACTTACTGATATCATCGTGTTTTTCACCGGTGCAGTATTAGTAACAGTCTGCTGTAATAGTTCTCGTGATAATGTAGACTCCGTTGTCATTATTATTATTTTGAACCATTAATTGATTTTTTAAAATCTTCAAACCAACCGTTGAGGCTCCATACATGAAATTTTAACATCTCAGTGTGTTCATCCACGATTTTAACATCAGGACCACCAATTCCTACACCGGGATGATGATAATTTCTCCAGCGTTCATCGTTAATAAAATCTGATATTGGCCATTCAGGATATTTTATAATATAATCTCCTGTATTATCATCCAAAGTACAAGTTGATCCAAAATATTCATAAATCGCTTTAATTGTATCAATGGCATCATCAACAGATAATGTAGGTTTTGTTGTCATAATTATATTATTGTTGCTCTAAATTATTTATTTCCGTAATCGAATCACCCGTAGCATCGCTACTGTTAAATACTTCGTTGTAGATCTTTATTATAATACTGAATTCTTCATAGGATATTATGCCTTCGTTGAGCGACGAAGAAATCATCGATGATAATTTGGAATATGCTGCCGTTGCAGTATGTAATTTCATCGTGTAATCGTTCAATTTTTCATTTGTGCACGTATCTATCTTTTTTGCGATAATATTAAAGATTCCAGCGATCGTGGTTGACGATGTGATGTGATTATGATTTTTAACGTAGCTTTAACAATTTTTCAGTCATATCGCTACGATGTATGCAGTGTGGCAGTTTATTGTGATGTCTAGCACTGAGGCATCATGCCGCAGACATGTAGCATGATGTCCCACCCAGTCACATTATCCTGACACCAGGCCGACCAGTCCTAACACTAACCTCTTAATGCTGAGCGCCAAGCGAGGCAGCTTTTAGTACCATTTTTGTAAGTCTTTGGTATGACTCGACCGGGGATCGTGTAATCGTTCAATTTTTCATTTGTGCACGTATCTATCTTTTTTGCGATAATATTAAAAATTCCAGCGATCGTGGTTGACGATGAAACAACGATTGTTACAACGATCGGCGCTGTCATCGTCAACGTTGATAATACCACACCGGTTCCAGCGACAATTGCAGAAACAGAATAAACAACGATATCAACGATAACCGCACGTCTACGATATTTCTTTATTTGTGCTGTGTAATCGTCAATGATGTTTTTTAATTTATTCTGCCATGCTGTTACTTGATCGTATCTGTATCGCTGAACATCGATCATTTTATATTTTTTGTTAAGTAATTAATTCTGGTGTTTCGGCTACAAATTCTATATACCACCAGTATCGCGCTGATGTTAGTTTTTTTATCGGATGGATCCAATACAAACGTTTCTTCGTTACCGCTATTCAGTACAACGGAAACAATTCCAGAAAATTTATCGGTTGAATGGCGCCAGAGATACGTGGTAAAAATACTAAATTTTTCGCTGCTGAATATTGATAATCTGTAGACATCTGTTATTTCTGCGGTGTGTTTAATGGTGTTATTTTGTGGTGTCCATGTCGATGATCCCGATGATACCACGTATACGATATTGCTGATTTATTTATGAGAAATTTTAACTAAATTAGTTTTTTCAACGATGCTGGGGATTCCGCTGACGATATCGTTTATTCTTGTGTTGATACCAGGAATTTCTTTAGTAACATCGTTGATTTTAGCGTTAATATCGATCAAAGAAATATCTGCAGATGGTGGACTTCCAAAAAATCTTAGGCTGCTTTATTAAATTTCTGAAAATTTCTACGAGTATTCAGAAACATATTAACGTGAACGTCATATTCAGCTCGTAATGTATTTATTTTATCATCGGTAGGATTATTTTTATCATCGACGTATTTTTTTGTTGCAGTGTCTTCATCACCTGTTGGTTCTCTTAACGCTACGATTTTATTCCCGTTCATGTTGATATGACCTGTCATCGTATCGCCGGTGGATTTTAAACGATCAGAAATACTTTTACTAATTTCATCTCTAATATTTGCAATAGATATATTTGACTCTTTGATTCTGCCTCCGTCAGTGAACACAGGAATATTATTTTCAGTTGCTCCAATAACTCTGCGGATTATATCAATCCATTTAATATTACTCGTTTTCAGAACACCAAATTTAACTTGAAATACAACAACTTCGTCTCGATCAACTCCAGATAAATCCATAAGATCAGCAAGATCGTCTTTGGTAGCATATTTCGATAAATCGATATCTTCTTTACTTTCTTTCTGTTAGGTGCAGCAGATCTTCCGTAGATATCTACCAATATTCAATTACTGATTATTTAAATTCCGTGAGGAGTTACGGTGTAATCGTGAACAACTTTTTGAGGTGGTTTTACCGATGATGATATAGCATCAAGTACTGCTAATGCTTCACGACCACATATCGGTGGATCGTTTATTTTTTGTGTTGGTAGCGTTGAATACCAAACTGGAATACTTTTAAATTCGTTAATGTATTTCATGAATTCTTTTGGTAGTGCTAATCCATAAGAATCAAAATAAACCATTCCACGTGGATCAATCGCGTAAGCAACCCAGTGGGTACCAGGTCCAGAATTGTCATCGAGATTGATAATACCGGTTTCAACGCGATTTGGATTTTTCGGTAATTGATTTCTCATAAATACACCTCTGAAATAATTTTTTATTTTTAATCGCGTAGCAGCATCAAGTAAATCAAAGTTAGATATCGGATAAATTATCTTGTCTATGGAATTCTTAATCCTTTTCCGTACTGAGTTCCCGGAAGTCTTAGACCTCGTCCTCGTCTTCTTCTTTTTTAAATCCACTTCCAATTGCTTTCTTTAGCTCCATTCCAGCTGCGGTTCCAACTGCGCCCAACTCAGCAGCTTCTGCAAAGGCAGGAGCAGCTGCTGCTATTAATGCTGGAATAGTTGCAAGGGGAGGAAAGATACCGCCCGTTTTAATAGTATCTTTGATAGCACCCGCAGAAAGATTTACTCGTACACCTTTCTTTGATTGCTTAGCTTCATTGAAATTCTTAAACTGACGTTCTGTCAACGATAGTTTATTTGAACCCTCCATTTGTTCTTGTTTTAGCGATATTCTCGTTCCGCATCGACTTGCTGATGCTGATTGTAATCTTTTAATCTGACCCGGAGTCAGACTGACGTTGACGGAATGATATTGCATGTTATATTTGTATTCTGGTTTCTAAATTAACGATTACATGTTTTCTACGGGAGCATCAATGACCCTCATACGATCACCGACACCTTCGAGTAACATCGTGTTATCGCTGAGTATAACCGCAATTGCTCTATAATTAGCAATAGCCCCTCGTGCAACAAGAGCTCCAAAATGTATGTCAACAACGGACTGTCTATATAATTCTAGGTGTTCCAGCGAAAAATAATAAATCGGATATAACGTAGTAAAATCCAACTGTGATATTTGTAAACCAGTATCTATGTTTTGATCGCGTCCCTTAAATTACATCAATTTATGATATGCACGAGCTACATGATTTTGTTCAAAATTTAGTAAAATTTCTTCCGATGGTTCTTGGTGTCCGTTTATCCTCAAAGAAACTTCTGAAACACCGAGTTTGTCAAATATCATGATACTACGTGTTTGATCATTTTCTCGTGCAGCATCCTGAAGCCAATAAATATATGACGTGGCGCAGAAACACCACGTTGTGATGCTATTTGCCATGTAAATAAACCATTAACGTTACTTTGAATAACATCTGTGGTTGTTGTTAACCACGATAACGTCGATTTATCACCGGTTCTCATAAAAGCGAGCAAATGTTCTTTAGATATCGATGGGGTCATAACCGGCATCCATAAAGAAAATTTTGTTAGAATTACGTTAACAGCATCACCGGCGGGTCGCCATATTGCATCATTACTGTCGCCTTTTCGCATAAATAAAACCGTGTGTCTAGCTCCAAAAATAACTTTTCTAACATTTCTGCAAAATCCAAAAATATGTGATAATGGAATCGCGCATGAAAATCTTCTTTCGTTATCCTGTAACATTGCTCGGCGCGCTTTGAATCCTAAATTAAAATTCGGTTTGACGTTGATGATCATACTTTGCACATCTGCGTCAGCGTTTCCAGCAAAGTTTCTTGATCGTCTTATTTCGTACTGGTTATGTTCAGGGTGATCAGAAGTATCTTTGATAAACATCATTGATGGACCAGCCGATCTTGAATAATCGTCGCTGTATCTTGCAAGACCTAGTATTGTTGTAGCGACGTCGACGTCCTTGTCGATGGATTCAATTTTTTTTTCCATCAGTAAGATATGTAGCGCTGCTGAATAACACCATAATACCATTGTTGACAAAACCAATATCAACACTAGCATCATATGCGGTATCATCTGCGGCTTTTAAAATATGTCCTTCTATTTCGATAAATGCTTCAGCGGGTAAGAAATATCTACTTGTATCATGAACTTGTAATTCGATTTTAGCATTATTCGGTTCTCGTGTGTCATAAGAGTAATACTGATAATCCCGTACGGATTCGTCTCTGAGAACCGGTGCGTCCATGTCGAATGCAGGATCAGAAACACGTTTGAACATGATTTATGTTATTGATCATCGTTTAATACGAAGACCACTTCTGGAAGTGAGACCACTTCCTGCCATTAAACTCAACGCTGTATTTTGTTCACCACCGTTAGTGCTGGTAGCTAATTCTGCTAATTTTTTATTTGCAGCTTGATTTATTATTTTGCTGATACCTGCTGCCATTACTTCAGTACTGGGTAATTTTACTGGTTATTGAGGAGATCTGCGTATTAGTCGTGCTAATCTATCCTTGATAGCGGAGAATGCCCTACTAGCAGCGTTACCGGCAGCGCTAATACCTTTTTCACGAATAACGTCAATGGCCTTCATCCCTAGCTGTTTTACGATCGGTATTGCTTTAGGAGCTAATCTTCTGAATAAACCTTGAACAACATCACCAATACCATCTCCGTAGAACGTTTTGTACACGGGTAATCTCGAATTCATTACCCTAACCATGGTTGGTCCACGTTGAGCAGTATGTATAATCATTCCATTATAGTAATTATATTTAACTAATTTAATCGCTGTAGTAATCGTCGATAATTTCGTTGATAAGAGACCGATACACATTAGTATCCATGATACCGCCGGTAAATAGTCGTTGACAGATAGATGTTATTTCGTTGATGATTTCTGGAGAATTATTTCCAGCTCGTTTCCCACCAACCAATATTTCTAGTCGATCAACATCAGCAAGAACATTATATTAGGACAAGTAACGAGACCACTTCCCGTTATACCTCTGCCGGTTATACGACTAAAGAAACCTCGGGATTGAGGTGTTGCTGGTGGGGTTTCATCATCGTCTTCTTCTTCTTCTTCTTCTTCTTTTTCTTCTTCTTTTTCTTCTTTTCTTCCAAAACGAGTTAATTTTTCTTCTACCTCTTCCTTAAAACGCTTAAAATTTTCATCGCCACGGGTAATCCGTCCGAGATCATTAGCTACGAGATATACATCTGCAACCCAATTTTCTTTCTTCATTTTACCAACAAACTCAGGTTTTACATACTCAGCTCTATTTTCATATCCAAATGCTGCAATACGTATTGTCCGGGCTGGATTATTGATAGCTTCAATACCGCCGGGTTTAAATTTAAGCGATATTGATGATTTACACTGTTCTTGTTCTTGTTCTTGTTCTTGTAATTATTGTTCTTGTTTTTGACGAGGCAACTTCAATTCATCTATAATTTTAATACATTCAATATATCTCACATCGTTAGCTCGAGCTTGATCAACACCAAAACGTACGCGAAAAATCCATTTGTACCATTTATCGCGACCTATAACATCATCAGCGTATTCGGGTTTTAGATATTTTTTCGTTCATCATAACTTAATAGAGCGGTTTCAGCTAGCTCACCTATATTAGAAAACATTTCGATCGTATCAACAAAATCCGCATTAAATTTATCAATTAATTTAACCTTAACTTGTGCTCCTGATTCTTGTTGAGCATCAGGACTGGTTTGGTCGGTTTTTCCAGGTATTGTTTGAACTTGTTGAGCAGCAGCTATTTCGGCGGGAAGTCCTCGCAGAATTTTTTTTGTTTTTATAGTCGTTCTGCTATTTTTTTGGTTGCCTCAGCGGTTTTCTCCAGCACGGGGATAATACCTTTAGTGGTCTTTGTAATAGGTTTAAATAATTCTTCTGTGGCCTCCGTAAATTCTTCTTGTGTTTGTTGACGTTCTTGTAATTGTTGGTTAATGTCATCGTGAAGTGGAAGATATTTTCGTATCGCTTCTGATCGTTCTCGAGCTAATCTAGCTGAATGAGCCTCACCAATCATTTATTAATATAATAACGGTTTAATTATTGTGATATACGTAATAAAATTATAAATTTCAGTAAAATGTAATTATGGTAATCTGGAATAAAATTCTTTAAATCATTTTTTTTTAAATTCGCAGCAGCAGGAGGAATGCGACCACAAGTACTGGGACCAAGTAACGTAAAAAAATGTACCGTCGACTGTTTTGCTCGAATGCAATTTTTGGTCTGTCTAGCCCCTCTGTTGCTAGTGGAAAAAGTACAACGAATCACTTCTTCACACGAAGGTACATAACTAGCGTTTATCACAATCTTAACACAGTGAGTTATTCGCCCGCAGATAAGGTTTTGATCGTTATGTTTTTGCTGCATAAATTTGCCACAACCAAAGCTGCTGGTAGTCATTAACACACAGACCACGTCGTCCAAAGCATGGAATGGTGTCGTCTTGTGGAATCGGTTATTTTAACAGTAGATGGTAATCCGACAAGTCTAAAATAATATCATTGACTTCCTTCCATGGAATTTGCTGATGCCAAAAGCTGTGGCATGATAAGATTTATATTCACGCAATGTTTTGTGTCTGCCATAGTCTTTACAACGAAACAGCCTTCTTTCACTGAGGAAAGAGAAATAGTTTTTAAAAAATCGAGAATTTATTTTGAATTTGCGTTTCACTTGAATGTTGATAAACTATCTGTAAATGCGTTATCTCTGTTCCCGTGATAGATTCTGAATGTGCTCTTCCAGACTAATCATTCACAGGAATGTCTTTCTTTTTGATGAAATGTTCACACGTTTGCGAAATGGAATCGGGTGGCAAAGCATATCGCAGAAATTCAATCAGCTCAACATACATCACACGTCCTGAAAGAGTTTCTTCTTGATGTGATTTTCTTTAAAATTGTATTCCTGTACGCTTTTAACCTTTTCCTAATCTTCGTTCCATGTAAGTCTAACTGCAACAGTGTAGGCAGAAATCGTGACATTCAAACTCATGCGGAAGGCAGGTAATCGTTGATCAGTGTCTGAACATTTGAATCCTTCCAAGTATTCTGCTTTTAATAGCATTTAGATACCAACGGTTAAATTTGTCTAGTCGAAAACGATGCAATTTACTTTTGTTTAGGGTGGATGCTTTTCAGTTGAATCTGTACAAATGCGTTCTTGCAACTCCGAAGGTAATCAACTAATTCTCCCTTTTATAGTATCCACGTGGATAATAAACATGCCCAACCCAGGGAAGGAAGTGGCAGCACGGAAACCATCCGGCATTTTCCATGAAGGCTGAATTTTGATATTCCCATTGGTGGATCTTCTCACCACAGCTGAAACGCTCAAGTAGATAAATCCAGATATGCCTAACGTTTGGTAGTGGGTAATCCATCCAGATCTTTAGGTCATTTTTATGTTTTCCATTGACTTTCAAAGCAAAATCTCAACGAGCCATTAGTACCCATATTGGTTTGCGAGTCCATGGATGCCATCCACACATAGCCACATGAACTGCATCACTTTTGATATTAAAACAGAAACGTAATGCTGCATCACTTACCGCTAGTAGAGCGGTAAGGTCTTGATGCATCGCTTTTGATAGCAGAGTAGCACGTGTGTGCTGTATCACTGATGTCGCAGGATACGGCATCCTTCTGGTCGCAAAGCACGGAGTCTAATTGGATCCCTCGCTCGGTTGCTATGTCAAATTTATTTTTCTCGGCTGACGTTTGTGCTTGCAATGATCATTCTGTCTTGGAAATTTCTCCTTTTTTATAATGTAGATCGGCATGTCCGTACGGTAATGTGCTGCAGTCTAGAAGTAGCACCAGTTTCTAGTAGTCAGTCTGATAAAATCCATTACGATTTGTTGATTTTGATAACCGTAAAAATTTTGTGAGGTCCCAATGATTTCTCACGAAAGTCTTGATCATGTCCTAACTTTAAGTTTTCTTGTAACAGGTCGTTGTCCACTTGGTTGGAATAAATTTAGTGTGAAGTTGTCCTTACTGGCCTCTCTACTGGTAACCGTAATTTTTGTGTCCATCACTAGCAAAATTAAAAATAGTGTCTTCGGGTTGTTCATTGATCCAAACTCCTAAACGTTCGTCCTCGATGCGTGGGTAATACTTCCAGTAAGATCGATGTACATCAGTAGTATGAAAATGTTCGATTTGCCATTTTTGTCCTTTTGAGGGCCATTCCACCCGTTCTCGTTTCTACTACCCATCACATATTTAGCCCCCACGCGAGCTTTACCTGTTTGGTTACTTTAAATTTTGTCCACGAGGTGTAAGCAGCCCACACACGTGAGCCAGTCATTGGGGTAGAGTCGCATCTGTATGGAAGTGCCCCAAATGGTTTTCAAATAAGGACAAAACATCAGCCTTTCATACTACTCTGTGATTGTTGAAAGGAAAAAGTCCTGCAGAGGGATGTACTTATTCAGGCAAAAGCCTATGGTAGCCATCTATGTACACACGCTGCGAGCTAATGTGTTTTCGATCGATAAGCAGTTGTCCGTGTGAAGATTAATTGGTTTTCTCTGTAAATTCTCGTTGTTTCTCATTTGTGCTGGTAATTGTCTGTGACTTTCCATTTCTGCTAGTACATTCAAAAACTCGGCCGCACTGATTATTTTATCCTCAATTGCCACCGAATATAATTTTCTGATCGTATTCACTCTGCTTTGTGTAAACGCAAGTAATTCGGACTACGCGTATTTGGGAATGCAGTCGCATGGAAATTAATTTGCTTGCACCACGAGAGACACCATTTACTATCGATATAGCCCCGACAATAATACCGACTAGTACACCTACATTGGCTGATGTTGTTTTGATTTCTAGTCGCACCAAGACCAACAGCTGCTGCCTCAGCAAGACCGCAAAAAGCATTTACGATCCAACACGCGCGTTTGTATTTTACGATTAGCGTTGTTCTCTTGGCGATTCCATTTCGCAGCTGTTGTTCCGCTTCGATTAATTTTTCACGACGGTAAGAAAGAGGTTCCGTCATATTTCTTCTATCAATAATACAATCGAGTATTTTAACTGCACGACTGGCAGACCTTGTTCAGTCAGGCACAATATGCACACTCTCTTCTAACTCTTATTTTTGACTGGTACAATTGTTATGCAGTTTAAAAAAAAAAAAAAAAAAACTGCCTCGGGAATACTTAAATCTGCGGTGATTGTGCGTTCTGGTCGTTTGGTATCCCTCTCATTCAAAAACGCCGATTACGCCAGAACCTTTGACATCTAACTATCGTCTTTGCCAAATAACTGTTTCACGAACAAGTGCGCTCTTGTTGAATCAGAGTCTATACCTTTCTTTCTTGTTGAGTCAATATTGGTTTAAAATATTCAATGGTAAACGTAACTAGGGTGGATACATCGGTAATTGCCATTCACCATTTAGAAACAGTCTCAGAGTACTTTTGCATCTGTTGCTTCAGTCACTGATTGAGCCTTTTTTCGTGCAAGTGCGATGATTCCAAGCTGGCATCGAGTTGATATTGATACATCAGGGTGGTTCCAGCTATCAATTTCTATTTGATCCTTAACAAAATTACATTTCAGTGTGTACACGGTTCTGATAACACAGTTTTGACGCAGATATTCATCGACAAGTGGAACGAAATTATTATCGATGTTAACACCTGCTATTTGCTGATCCAGTCTGTGTATATTCCGCAACTTCATCACCACGGTCAGATTCCATTACTTATGTAATAATGATAAAATCTAATCTTAAACATAAACGCCAAAGATGGATAAATTCCAGTCCAGATAAATGTTGATTCCTTTCTAGGTGAATTGCATCATCTGTGACCAACGATGTCGATATTGTTAATGTGAACGATTTTTGAAAATTATCATCTTTGCCGGCACGCGTTATTAACGACCTACCACGTTGGTTATTATTAATAAATATTAACATTGTACTCCAATTGCCACTATAATGAATAAGATAAATAAATACAATCATGACTCACGTACCATTAAAATGTGAGATTTAGGTGTATCAAAACCTTCCCCAACAGCAGTTTTAAAAATTCGGCTGTTTGTCATAAGTACGACTTTTTACTCTCCTTCACTGGTTAATAGGCTTGCAAATGTGCTCCATGAACTTACTACGCGTGATTGTGCGGGTACGTGAGCGATTTCTTCTTCCACGCATTGTCTTACTGCAATATTAGCTGTATTAACACAGTTTCGATAAATGCGACCGACATGCCGCTGCCTCCGATTCCACCACTGTCAGAAAGCACGATCAGATTCTTTACCACAAGTTGCACTTAAGCTTGACAATAATATCTTGAATGTTTACTTTAGACGTTTCGGTTTGCGAATTTGATCTTCAAAATGACAAGCTCACCTGGATCAATACCAACAACAATACGACTAGTAAACTCAGACAAATCCGCTTTGGTGGCATATCAGCTCCAATCTACATCAGCACCCTGTCGTCGAGCACAGTAATGATAGTAATTAATAGACATTGTTGTATAATATCACGCGTACTTGAATGTGAAATCAATAAGTGTTTGCGGGCTTGTTGAACGCTCCAGTGCACGCAACGCTTCAATGATAAGATGACTGCATATGGGACCTAACAACAGTGTTTCTACTGGCATAGTCGAGTGAAACAACGGTTATTTACCATGCTTATACAAATAGTTAACAACTTAAAATGGCGGTGCAAGTTTACCACGTATGCGACCAAATGAGTGCCAGGGCTTGTTGATGAATCCTGATTGACGATACCAGTTTCATATTTGTGTAGCACCGTCGATGTACGTTCATCTCGTATAAAAACACCACGAAAATGTTTGATTCTGCCATCTCGAGTATATCAAGATTCATCTATGGACGGGTCAACGGCGCGATCTTCTGCAACCTGGTACTGAAAGACTGCCTGATGGTATTCGCGACTCGTACCTGGCAATCGAAGGCATTTTCCTTTTTAATGCGTCCATCAACCGCCTTTTTCAATGCCATTCCTGATGCAGTGCTGACAGCCCCTAACGCTTCAGTTTTTGCAACCGCTAGAGCCGCTGATGCCATTAATGCTGGAATAGCTGCAATAATTGGAAATATTCCACCAGTCTTTTGCATTTGCAATACCTCTAACTTGGATAATTTTAATGTTACTTATGTTTTTTGTGTTTGCCGCATTAAGCTGTGCGAGCTGCATTTGGGTCAACCACGCAGGGACATTTCCAGTTAATTTTGCAGGTGAAAGTTTCAGTGTGACGCCATAGTTATTTTTGATTGCGTTTCTTATTTTCGTTTTCGCAAGTTGATTTTCAGTAAGACCGACCCTCACTTCGCGTTAGGACATCATCATTATTATTATTATTATTATTATTATTATTATTATTATTATTATTATTATTATTAAAATACGTAACAGGTTTCATTATGAATTCTAAAAATTTTCAACAGGTACATCGATCGACTCTCATTCGGCCACCAGCACCACCATAAACAATGTTTTGTCATAAAGTATCACAACATAACATTTATAATTAGCACCAACGGATGCTACACTTGCATGAAAATATATGTCAACGACGGACTGTCTGAACAACTCAAAGCGTTCTAGTGACAAGTAATAAATCGGGTACGACGTAACAAAGTCTTTCTTGTAAATCCTCAGACCGGTGTTGACGTTTTGATGTTGGTCCATGTACGACTACATATTGTGATATGCAAGTGCAATATGAGATGTGGTTACTGCATAGTCATGCCAAATTTCTTCAGAAGGTTCTTTCTGGCCGTTTAACCACAACGAAACTTCAGTCACTCATAAGGTGTCAAATATTATCTTACTATGCTTCTGACTATTATCTCGATTTACATTTTGAAACGCCACAAACACATGTTTTGGTGCAGTAAGGCCATGCTGGGTACTTATTTGCCAAGTAAATTGTCCCGCAATACCAGTTGGTGGGTGTGCGTCTGTGGTATGTGCGAGAAACGACAACGTTGAAGTGGTTCTCGATTGCATAAATGACAATAAACGTGATTCTGTTGAAAGTGAAGGAGATAACACAGGCATCCACAATGTTAACGTTTCTAATACAACTTTGCCAGCACCACCTCCTCTACGCCAAATTGCATTGTTATGAACACCTCTATAAAACCAGGAGATGTGACTGAGGAGAAGTACGCACGAAAATCTCAGTGAATTACCAATGAGTTGTGATCAACGTTGTGCAAATCCAAGGTTAAAATCTGGATTGCAGCCAAGGACTAGGGATATGTGAGAAGCATCGTGCGGATCAAAGGAATCATGATGAACTACAACGGTTGTATACTATCTATGATCTACATGGTTAGTTACATTTTTCACACACATCATTGTTGGGCAGCAGTTCTCGTGTAATCATCGCTCTATCTGGCAAGTCCAATAATTGCTGCGACTACATCATCGATTTCCAAAATTGATTCGATTTTCTTTCCATTGATGGAGTAACGTGCACTGTTAAACGATGCCATGATTCCGTTGTTAACAAATCCCACTTAGGCGGGTGTAATCGATATCAAATCACCTGGTTCCACGGTTGGTGAAAACCCAAACAGAATATAATCCTGAATAACTACGCCTGTCGTTTCGGACACGCTTTCGTAAGTAATACTGGCAGCGTTTCATGTTAAACTGATTGACGTATTTAAGGTAATTCTTACAATGTCATACCTGATATGATATCCAGTCCCTTTGGTCCTGCACTCAAAATGTGCGTATTTTCGGGAAGATCCTTGAGCCAACCAGGAAATGTTCTTAACGACGACTGTCCAATGTTAAGCTGATATTGTAGAGGTTCAATTGCAATAACGGAGCTGAGTGTGGGCTCGTGTCCACGAATAGAAATTTTAGAATCCTTGCCAGTCAACACAGAAATTCTTCATCTTACCTCATCATTGATTGAGGAAATATCGTACACGCCTCTAGGAAGCTCAATAGTATGCCAGATGGAACCATTATCTAATGAAAACACAAATGAAATATTTGCGGGCAGACCAACAAACGGTTGAGATCGAATATTAAGCCAACTGTAATTCAGTCGCAGCGATGCAAGTGCGATCTCAAGTGTACATCATTCTCAGCGGTCACATGTGCAGAAAAAGTCACTTAATTCTGTTTATGTGGATGAAATTTTAATTATTGGGGTCACGATCTGAGCTGTATTTACAATGACCTGTTGCATCGCAGCATAGATTTCACGCAATATGCACTGTTTTGATTGTGTCAGAACTCATTATCGGTGAACGAACTTCGTTCGTCAAATATATCATGAATATCTTCAACAGGTTCATGCATCAGCACACTAAATGTGTCTTTGTCCATAAGATCATCAGTGAGCAATCACTGACAAAACGATGTGGATTCATTAATAACTTGGGTGCATTGATGCCCGCACGAACTGATCCCACAAGTATTTCCAGTCGATCCGCAAGATCGTTAGGATCACCAAAGCCCTCTCCTTTCTTTGGTGTGCGTTGCTGGCGCCACTTTTGTACCTGTTCTTTTATCAAGCTAGATTGTTCGTCATCTTTCTATTTACGTTTTTTTTTTTTTTTTTCGTTTTTTTTTTTTTTGTTACTGGTGGAGGGGTTGTCTTGTTTTTCTGGTATTTTTGCAAGTTTTTTTTCCGTGAAACTTTTAATGGTGAAGACTGGGCTGCTTGATCTGAATATTCTTCGACCTCATTTTCAGGAGTAAGTACGGTCAATCTCAATATTCTCTTGTTTTGTACAGGAGTAATATAAAATGTTATCGCTTTAAATGCTTTATCACCTTTCCCAGCTTTCATCAATTCATGTATATTATTATAAGAATTAAACACCTTGCCAGAGGCTTCTTTAGCCCCAGTAAATTTTCTGTATACCCACTTGATACAAACCTTTTTTTTTTTATGTCCTTTGATGTTTTTTAATCACGAAATCACCCCATTTGGGTGAGGGATACTTTAAGACCTGCACGGAAAGGGTCTCTGTTGATCTACCGGCGACCCTCTTCATTAAAATATTATTTTGGTGCATGCATCAATGACCGGTATCTGAAAGTGATTTTTCAGGTTCTCCGATGCCTTCTTTTTCTTTGACTTTGGAACCATCTCTGGTTAGCGTGTAATACCATCTGCAGTTGCTTGTGGGTTTGTTTGTTGTTGTTGTTTATAGCCTTGGCGCGTTACGAACTGGATCAGGTGTTTCTTCTGGTCCCGCGAGCACTGATACCTGTTCTGCTGTTGCTCTTGTGGTCTTTTTAATATCTTAGACACGTTCAACAATTTCTTTTGTGGGTTTAATCAACGGTGCAAATGTTTGTTCAAACACCGCTTTGAGATCTTCTCGTGTAGTCTGTCGCGACTGTAACATATCTTTGACGTTTTTGAGGCCTTCTATCACATTTTGAACTAATTCTTACCGTTCTTCTCGTCCTTTTCTATGGTATCACTGACGGACATTTTGTATATGATTATGTGCTTTTTAGTGTTAAATTAGTACGTGAGACACGTTTGTGTTTAGAACAGCTCGATATTTACCTCTGCGACTCTAAGCTTCTGTCAAATCAATGGGTAGAAAACAATATGGGTCCGAAGTAATTCGCGCAAACATGTCACGAAATTCATCCAACTTGTCAATATTTCCAAGAAAATGTACGTCACGAAATATCAGCATGTTACAGTTGTCACAGATTGCTTTAGGAACATGAGCATATCGTTGAGTCCAATAGATGACGTCCGTATTTTTGTACAGCAATTAATCCAGCATCGGGAGAACGAATCGCACGACCGATGGTCAATGTGGGTATGAAAGCCAAGATTGCATTTGGTGGCACTCATTAAACACAAAAGTTATACTGATACAAACAACAAGCAAAACAAACAATGGACACAAAGAGCCGGACAGTATCCAAAATATACTAAAGTTCACGTGGGTATTGGAGAGGTGAAGCCGCCGTGGGACATTTAGCCTGTGTAGCCAAGGTCACTCAAGGAATTGCCCTACCAAACAAGCATTGTGGCAAATTTATTTGCCTGTACCTAAAAAAGGTTTTCACGCGATTGGTTCGATGTCCAAACACCGAATGAGGTCCATAAGGCTGATTTTTTTTATTTCTTCCACACGATCATGTTCGTGATAAGCAAGATAAATTATACATTTACTAATAAGCGTTAACGAGTGTCGATGTGGCAAGCAGATATAAAGAAACGGAGCCGCTGACATCAAAAGATTGTAGCAGATGCACTCGAGCGTATTAAGCCATTAGGATCACTAACCTGGCCATGATTGTTACAAGTGAATCCTGGCAAAGAATTTCTTGGATCTGTCACTATGATGCAAGCCAACACCATGTGTGAGTACGTGTCGGGCATGTCAGTGTACATCGCGACCAAAAGGCACAGCAACATGAAACAATGAAATCAACCGCTCAGAGACAAGTTTGTTCGGTATTTATATGCACCTGGAGAGTTGGAAGGTAGAACACAACGTCCTGCAACTGACATGATGTGGTCGGTAGACGTATGCACCATTTCGGAACGGATTGATTCTCCAAGAGAACCAACACGTTATCAGTTGGGATCATCATCACCTGGTGGACCAAAACCTCCCAGCCTTGCATTTGTGCGAGAGGAACTCTCACTCCAGCAAATACAGAACGGGCAGCAGAATTTGTTTTAACACGCTGATGCTTTGCACTAACTAGTATCAATCGTAAGTTAGTTCACGCCAGCACAATAACCAAACGCGTAAGTGGTGATTCTATCAGAGAGTATATTTCGCTTGGTATCGAACTGGGACAAACTCAGCTTGGTGCATCGATATACAACTATGCGATATTTCTTCGATCGAATCATATTTGCCGTCTGTGTGAACTCACGACGACCCCGAAGGCATTCCAGGCATAGTTCGTGTTTGAGATCTTTCTTTACAATTGCCTGTAGAACACCTTTGGCCTTTTTAATGTTCTATGGCCGGAACACAATCGAGAATATTTTGGGTCTCAGTCCCACGCACTCTTCGATTAGTTTACACGAGCACTCATCTTTGAACATGCCAACAACCTTTTTATTGGAGTTACTAAACAACAGATGTTCTTTCGGATACTCGCTGGTTTAAAATTCGTTGAGAAAATTTGGTTGCATCATGTCCGCGTACTCATCTTTGGTGGTGATATGTATCAAAAACGAGTCAGTGTCGGTGTACAGCATCTTGATCCGATCCTGATAACACGATTTATTCTTGTCCTAGTAAAATTCGTACATGAGCAGCCTCGTCAAGTCCAGCACAGACAAACCAACATAATTGATTTTGTCGGTTTGAGTTTTGATTGTTTACTTGAATGGCAATAATTCCACCATCAAATATTTTTTCTGGATTCAAAGGCCGTTTCAGGGATGGGTCTTCTAAGTTTGGTTTACTCACTATCACGGACAAGATCGATTCAAATTTGTTTGCGCAGATTTTCCTTGTATTCCCAAGCACGGCATTGTTCATGAGCTTTAAAAGTCCGTTTCAGAATCATTGATGGCCTTTGTGTGTAGATCCGTATTCATCTGAATATTTGTGGCCATCCAAGCATGCTGGCGAAATCCAAGCACTCGATGAATTTTGGCGATGCGCACACCCAATCACAAATACAACTGCAGATTTCGCACGTACAGAATATAATTGTGCTTGGTCTTAAGACTTGGTACCAGTTTGGTATATTCAGTGTATTTGCGGCTGGACTCATCAACGGTCAAACACTGATGTGTGGACAACCATGTACCGGGTACCGATAAAACTTCTGTTGTCAATGGATAATCGTTGTGCAACTTGTGAAAATACTCAGGATATTCCATATCAACTTCAAAGAAGTATCCTTGATCACCGTGGATCTTGTGATGGCGCACGTGTTTTGTAGATCAATGTGCGCAGGATCGATCCACTAAAATCCACCAACCGGAAGTGACTGCATCATGGCCCATTCATGAAGGTATTTGAATCTAAATACATTATGTAACTGTTGGAGTCAGCGAGGTCATATCCCTCCACGTTTGTTGTTTTTTTTTTGGAACGAGCGTATCTGTGACTTGACATGGATATTCCACGACGAAGTGATCGCTCAATAAACAGATGTTGATTAATGTCAGTGAGAAATGGCAGTTCGATTTTGCTTTTGGACAACAATGCATCCCAGCCAAGACCCGGTGAAAGAAATAATGGGTAGGATCGAGCTTGTACACGTGCATGGTAGTATTATGAAATTTCTCAAACACATCAGCGAGCAACAACATATCAGTGCGTAGATACAGTTCATGATAGTCGCCGAGGTTTCTGCACTCAAACGCAGACCAAACTTTCTATGTATGTTAGTAATTTTCTTCTGATAATTCGAATTTGTTCGATATCAATGTGTTCTGTCAAAATTTCAGGATGACCGGTAGGCGATTGAGCAGTTTTGCACACCCAACGATACAAGGAACACACGCCGATTTATTTAATTTGAACTGCTCAAGCGTGTGACTTTTGCTTGTTCGTTTGCGCAAGATATGCATAAGCGGAGCACACTATCAATACTTTGCAAGCACTTTTTTGTCGCTGAAACTGTTTCATACAATGATTATCGTAACAGATTGAAATGACAAAGGTTCGCTTGCATTCTTTTTGTCCTTCAGGAACTGCAAGGTCTTGAAGTTAAACACACACGACATCTCTACCTGCAATGATATGCTGCTCCTGACTGCAAAATTTCTCTCAAAATAAGCGTGTCTGACAATTCATGTGATAGTGGTAATAACGTCTAAATGCTCTTGATGATGATAAATGTGAATGTATTTTCTATCTGTAAAATCTGACACTCGAAACAGGAGAACTCCACGAACAACTTTAGGATATACTTTAAGCATATAACGAGGTTCCAACACGTCTTCAAGGTTTTGCCTTTTACGAATTCCACACAGTCTCTTTAAAAATGCCTGCTTGCTGTCAAAAAGCATATCTGTTCGTCTTTGTTGTTGGGACCTTTTCGATTCAAAATTTGTGTTTCTATGATCGTTTCCATTTCTGCTGTATCTTTCTTCACGGCATAAGTTCGACCCACCACGATGGCATGATTTAAATACATGTTCGTTTTTAATTTGAACGATACTTTATTTGGTACTGAGAAGTTCATATACCGACAAAACTTTGCATCATCTGTTGGCTAATGGAGGTGACACGTGAGTCATATGAAGAGTGACTTTTACATCGGTCATGCCAAACTCGTTATTGGATTGTTGGACGTGTTGAATTTTGTTGCAGTTTCGGAAGGTGCTTATTCTGCATGTTTACAAAACTCGATATATCATGAGTGATGGATAGTCTCAAACGATCGTCATATTTAGCTTGACACTGTCCTTTCAATGTCTCTAATAATGATTCTCATTAATCTCTACTGAAACCCACTGCTTTATCTGGTAGAACTTGAGACCTAAAATCTTTCAATTGTTCTGTGTGTGTGTGTGTGTGTGTGTGTGTGTGTGTGTGTGGAAACTGTCGTTTGAAAAATTTTCTACAAGTCACTTTTGGGGTCTCTCGAATATGACAATAATCATCAGATGCTACTGAACAACTTTATTTTTTTGCTTCATTCTCTTGGTCTTGTAGTGGAGGTAGATGGTGTTGGGTCAGGCTCACTCATGTCCTTTTGAAAATCACTGACATGAACATGTGCAAACAATTTACTTAGCGCATGAGGTGACACTAAAAGTCCTGTCGTCTCTTGGGTTCCTCCTCCGTACGGTGTGATCGTTACATCGTCATTCAAAATGATTTGACTAAGGTACACGCTCTTAGCTGTGACAAGTTTGCGAAGAAGTGTGAAAAGGTGTGATATGTTAACGCTCTTCTTTGGTTAACAATTCCAACTATCCTTTTCAGGACAAATCAAACCTCTATGAAAGAGAGATACTACTCGAAACATTGCTGATATGCGTGTTTATGTTAGTGCATGTCTACGTCTATGTTCACAGCCCAACTAAAACTTAAAACTTTCCCCTCTTATGTGCAATAGTATGTTTGTTAATATATTATGCCTATAAACACTCCTACCTTTACTTGTATGTGATAGTATGTTTGTATGTATGTAATTATAGAGTGTGAATAAACCATACCTACCCTTTTCGTTGGATAGTCTGGTGTAAATTGAATAGCATATCAATAGTGGTGTGTTGGATAGTATATCTAAACGAAGGCAATGTTGTGTCAAGGCAGTTCTCCATCGCTCCATCGCATCGCTTCATCGCTCCATCGCATCGCTCCATCGCTTCATCGCCCAGTCAAATACTACACGATGGAACGATGCGATGGTGCGATGAAACGATGCGATGGTGCGATGAAACGATGGTAATTTCATTGCTCCATCGCATCGCTTCACTTCATAGCTCCATCGCGTTTTGCACATGGGATGAGTATTAAGTAAAAAACACATGACTTTTAACAAATTTATAAAATGGCGTCCCAAGATGAATGGATAAGAAGCTACTTCAAGAATAATTATTTCCACATGGACATACTTCTGCTTTTAAAGCTGGAAAGAAATGTCGGCATGAGGTAAATATATTTTTTCAATCTTTTTAAAAATTAAGAAGCTTTTGATAGCGATTTAAAGGTTTACATGTAAGTTGAATAAGCTTCCATATGATTCTTGATCTTGCGGGGGATATTAACCAATTAACTACTTTTGATTATCAGTAGAAATTTTCTTTCTCGCCAACATATGGTTAACTTAATATAGTATATTAGACGGTTGATATTCATAAACAGAGACGGCTTAACAGAGGGACAATTGGTGTGAGTGGGCAACTTTTTCAGATGGAAGGGCAAACGTGTATGTAGTAAAAGATACATTAGGTTCTTAATTCACCAAAGTTTTATGGAGCCCACATAAATAGCACCCAGTTGGGCTTCTGGTGTCAGTCCGTCCGTCCTCATTTTGTTTTGCGCATGATCACCTGAGATTTAAGCATTGTAGAGTCATCAAACTTGACAGGTTCAACCTGAATTAACACAGTACTTCGGTTTGGTACTTCGGTGGAGAGGACAAAAGTGATGGCCCGGGGTCGGGGGGGGGGGGAGGGGCGTGTGTGCTTGACATATGAGGGGTTACTTTGTATTTTATTTAGAAACGTTGAGTCCGCTTCGCTTGGATCAACGACCGCCAACAACATTTTTACATCTATAGTCAATTCAAAACGGCCCTTGGGGCGTCTGGGACTATGAAGACGGAAAAACTAAACTTAAATAATGTCCAAGACTACATCAGGTAATCCTGTATCTAAATAGAATTCACCTTGTAGAAAAGTATCACAGTACTGTTCGAAATCGATGTCTCATTTAAAGCTATGCATTATAAAGTCGTTTTACAGTTACAACTTAAGGGTATATATATATATATATATATATATATATATATATATATATATATATATATATATATATATGTGTGTGTGTGTGTGTGTGTGTGTGTGTGTGTGTGTGACAGGTAAGTAATTTATTGGTAAACGAATGCCATGAATACGTTGCAATTGTGAACTTTAATTATTGCAGGCGGAAAGGATGACAGCGGCAAAGTTCTTGGATGTCGAAGGCTGTAACATTTGCTGTTTTCTCGACATGGAATATGCAAAGGGATGTAAATAATCGCAATGATATTTCTTGTATTTTTTCTAATTAAAAGACTATATAAAATGCTTGTAAATGTTTAACATTTTAGTAGTGCACCATAATATTGATTATTACTGTCTTTTTGTTACATGTATGTAAGAATCCTTTGAAAAGTTTCATATTAAGGTGTCTTTCCTTTGTGAGTTATAGGATATGCATTCTTTTTAAGGAAAAGCATTTAATTCAGTTCAACGCTGAATGCATGAGATCATGTCACTCAAAACCTGTTACATTGTTTGAACGACATATTATGTGTTTTGTTTGCAGGGACGCTGTGCTCAGATTTCTGTTGGATCCTGAAGTTGTTGACATTAGAACAAGACATTGTCTTTAAAACGAGTTTATTTCAAAAAGGGATAAAGCTGTTCAGTAAATAGTGATGGCTATGACAAGACTGTAAGACATGGATTTGGCATTCGTGGTGCTCTGTGTGGGTAACATGGTTCTTAAGAGATAGAATAACGTTCATGCTGTTACATTTGTACTCCAGCTGTACGTTCCTTTGCCACAAACTGGATGTTGGTTCTATTGCTGAAGAACACGCGTAGATTGCTTTTGAACATCTGAGAACTGCTCTTGAAACTGAACGGAATGTTGGACATCACTGGAAGGTCCTGAAAGTAATTATGACTTGTTGCAATAATGAATTTTTTATGAAATCAGTGTAAATAGAACGACTGAATTATTTTAAATCTGTTTCAGATGAATGATATGTCTCTTTTAGAAGTTTACAAAGAACTTTTTGCGTCACCTAATGGATTCATCAAAACATGAAGTTGTAGCAAGATAATTCATTTCGTTACTCATCTTGATAACATCGACTTCATATGTTTACTCCCTCTTTTAAAGGGAAAGATCATTCGACTATCTTGTTCGTTTTTACGTAATTCGTTTATATGCTCAATCATTACGACTTATTATGTGCTTAATGATCCGTTCACCTATTCATACTTCCCATGAATAAGGACTAAACTATGTACTTATATATACATAATAGTTTTTTGCCTTTTGTTTCATAATAACTTTTATTTATATAACCCTTTTGCTGTTTTTTAAAGTGTTACATAAACAGGACAGGTGAAATATTATCATGTAAAGCAACCATAAACACATGAAAAGAACTCGGTTTACAATTTATGATTAGAACTCTACTATCTACACAATATACATAGACGTAAAATCTAAAAACTTAAATATCTTGAACATAGTAGCCAGTCAGTTGTTTTAATTGTCATATTTGAATTCAGCCCATCAAAATCCATAATAAATAGCTCATTATATCTCTGAAGCAGACGACTTCTACAAAATTGTTGACCAATGTAATGTGTTCGGATTTAGTGGTTTGTACGTAACATAAGTCTTGTCGGAATTTCATGCATTGCTCTGATACGAGTTGTGAGAATTAATTTACCTGTCTTAAATGATGTATCACGTATGCTAAGAATCGATTGTCTATGTCTGGAAATACGTGTAAAATGAATCGCTAATTAACAAATCATGTAGCTAAGACAAGACGTAAAGTCCATTAATTCATTTGTGTAATACAAACAAAAACTTGACAAATACTTAGGTTGTGTATCATATTTGATTTGAAGTGGAAAATAGCTCCATACCTGTAC
This sequence comes from Megalonaias nervosa, assembly GCA_016617855.1. NCBI lineage: Eukaryota > Metazoa > Mollusca > Bivalvia > Unionida > Unionidae > Megalonaias > Megalonaias nervosa. Next base: position 47,404 of record JAECUM010013817.1, read on the forward strand.
TGCAGAGTGGAAGAGAGCGCCGTCTACAACCAAGTTACGTTTGATGACCCGAAGAGGCTGGAGAGAAGAGAGAGATGAGGACAAGAAATACGACAACGCAGAAAAGTTACTAAAAGTAATTTGGAAGGGACCAGAAGCAACCAGGTTATACTGACATGCCGGCAATTTGAAAGTATGCACAACTTAATTGCACAAATGAATTATTGGACTTCACCCCTTGTCCTAACTACAATAGTTTGCTAATTAGCGATCCACTGACATAGACATAGTGAAATCAATTCTTAGCATACATGATACATATCATTTAAGACATATAATTAATTCTCACAATTTGTATCAGAATAATGCATGAAATCTTTATGATGCATGATTAATATTACATGCAAAACAAGTAAAACCGAACTCATTCATATAATGCATGAGTCATATAACATTTGAGACAGTACATGCAAACAGTTACTTCTGAACTCAATGAAATATTGATGTATGACTTTTAAAATGAATAAATTCAATAATCAATCACAAACGTAAATCGATGAACATATATTGTATGCAACTGAGACTAACCGTGTGCTTTATTCGAGACTTGCACCTTTTAATGAAGTTGAATCTCTGTCATTTCGTGTCCTTCATTTCTGATACGCATTCCTTAGGCAATTTAACGAGAAAGGTACTTTATACTAAGTCTCGGAACTAAATTCTGGCTTGCCTCACAAACTTAGACTGGTTAATTTCGCGAGGGGAATTTCTTAAAAGCCGCAGTTCGTATGTGAGCTTACACACCCTTGTTTAGCTTAGGCAATAAGGATTACTTTATCCAACCACCAAACTTTTATCACGCCCATTGAAGTCAGAATTATCAGAATTATCCTCTCTAGACCGCCTTTATTAATAATTATTCTGGAAAATATGATTTTATGACACGTGTTTCAAATGGCTGATTTTTTCCTAAACATTTCTCTGGTTCATCTCAATTCTTTTTCCGCTATTGACCTTACGTTAACATTGGCCTCTTCCACGTGCCTGACCGTTATCGAAGGGACTGTAATTAAAACTTAATTCATGCCCCAAACAGAGCAGATCCCATACCTCGCAGTCGGCAAGTTATTGCGAGCCCATCACATATACTTAATATATTTACCTGTCACGCTGACCACGACAGAATATACTGCGAAATTATCTCTAACAAAATTTTGCACCATTACATACTGTTTGAGATCTAATTCATAATAACGTAAGTTTTTTTTATTTTCTCTTTGTATTGTATTCAACTAAATTATTTGTTGAATTCCATAAAACTTGTTGGTATTTGTTCTTTTATGTTACTTAATTTAAGACCATAGTGTCATAATAGAGGAAGACCAATGACGCGATGGCACGTATATGAACCAGCTTTGGTTTTTTAAAAAAACCCGACCCTTTTCAGGGCCACCATGATCACTAGAAAAAAAGATATATATATATATATATATATTATATATATATATATATATATATATATATATATATATATATATATATTCATCTTTTTGACAGTCAATTTTCGTTTGTATGTTATGTATGTGTGTGTCTGCATTGTTGATAAGTAAAACGTACAAATGTTTTTAACACCTTCTCTTGTGATAGCATATTTTTATGTGCCGGTATAGTAGTGTGTCTACAAACACTTCCTACCCTTGTGTGTGATAATATGTTTGGGTTTTTTCCATTAAGAATATGTATTTCATCTATCTTTCTTACATCCTACCCCTCTTCTTGTGTGTTTGATGTCTGTAAGCATGGAGTGTATGTATGTAACAAACTCTATCCTTTTCCTTGTTGGATATTATATGTGGTGTTTGTTTGGATAGTAATAAAAAAAAACAAAAACGGATACTGGTTTGTTCATGTGGTTTATTTGGATTTTTTATTTAAAATCTGGTGTTGGATTGTATAGGTGATGTTTCTGGAGAGAAATCAAGAAGGCATTTGCTTGATTGTATAGGTGGTGTGTTTGAATTGTACATGAACATTTTAACATTATCATTCCAGTATGACACTATAAACACTGTTGACCCTATAATACCATCCACAAATTAAATTTATGGACCATTTTAACACAGGATTTCCTGTATGACCACATGATATCCTACGTGCTAACGTTTATTCCCATATGACTTCAAATCACGTCTTATTATTACTTCCAAGAACTCTGCCATTACCCGCCAGTTCCACCATGATTAATTGAATTTTACAACTGCAATAACTACAAGTAGTAACTGCTTAATTTTACTAACAACTTACTTAAATATCATTTACCTAAACTCCTAATTCTATTACTAACATAGATGTCCAGATCATTTATAGATAATCCTAAACCGGTGACTGTGTAAGTACTCGGTATGCCAATGTGCAGTTATATTTTTCCCTTAACTTGTAACTACACGACTTTTCAGTGCACAGCTGTAAATGAGACATAGAATTTAAATAATATGAGATACCTTTCTACAAGGTGAATTCTAAATCAAAGACAGGTCTACCCGAAGTGCACGTTGGACGTTATATGTGTTAGTTTCCCCGTCTTCTTAATCCAAGATGCAACAGGCGCTGCTTGAAATGGCGGTAACCGTTAAAGAATATAGTTGATACTCATCAACCTCAGCGGACTCCACTCATTACAAAGAACTCATAGTACATGTTGCAACTTTAGGAAAGAAAAGATACTCCTGTCATGTTGATTCCCTCCCCCCCCCCCCACAACCTCCCAAAGCCCGGTTGACTTTTTGACTTCTGTACCCAAAATATAAAAAAATAAACATGAGTCTGTATTACTTGAAGTGGAACCTAGCCACCAAATTTATCAACACGTGTCTGTGTTACTAATAGCGGAACCTATCCACCAAGTTTATCAACACGAGTTGGTGTTACGGTGCATCACCCCCACCAAGTTTCATGACTGTACATTATTAAAACTAGAGTTATAGTTCGAAAACAAAAGTGTGGACAGACACCAGTCGCCAAACGGGTCAATATTTATGCGAGTTGGGCAAAAAGTTGGTGAATTAAGAGCCCATTTATATTTCACTAAATAGATGTTTGCCCACTCATCTTGAGAAATTTCCTCACTCAGATCCTCCTTCTGTTCAGGAATATAAATCCCAATAAACAATGTAACCTAATCATCTGTTTAATATAAAAATATTGTAATCTCCATTTATGGTCACTAAGATAAATTGTACTAATATCAAGAGTAGTTTAATATTTAATACACCACCCCAAAAAATATTACAATGTCAATGAAAAGATCATGTGCCTGCATCTTCAACTTACAATACTTACAATTAAATCTTTCAAATGTTTATTAATTCACAACAAAATTGAAAAGTATATTTACCCCCACAACAACATTTTTTTCCAGCTGTACAGGCAGTATTATTTGTCTGTATGAATAGATATTGTTGATCAAGCGTCTTATCCATACATCAAGGGTCCCCTTTTTTTTAAATTCGTTTAAAGTCGCTTGATGTGGGGTGACAAGATTAACTGGAATAAATGTATTTCCCGGTGTTAATACCAGAACAAAGGTATTTGCTGGAATAAATACCAGAAGAATAATTACTGGAATAACTGTGTAATACCATAATAAAGAGAAGATCTAAGATTTAAATTTTATGCATTTTTAAGCAAAACTGGGTTGTGCTTGCGACTCAAATATTTGCGGTAAATGGTGAAAGCAATATTTAACATATATTACATACTGATTACAGTAGGTACAGTCTAAGGACTCGCTTATAAATCTGACATTTAGTGCATTTTATGGGAAAGATGGATTCCATGGGAAAATCACAAGCTGCAATAAAAAAATATGAAAATTAAGAGCAAGCCCAAAGTGTTCACAAAACAAAATTATTACATTGCATTAACACAAGCTTTGAAAAGAGATAAAATCTTCGTTTTATTTTGGTATAATATAATATTCCAGTAATTACTTTTATTCCGGTATTTATTCCAGTAAATATTTTGATTCTGGTTAATCTAGTGACCTTATGATTTGTAGTTTATTCTCATCCTGTGTGCATGCCACGATGGAGTGATGAAATTACCATTGCTCCATCGCATCACTTCATTGCACCATCACATTGCTTCATCGCTCCATCACATCACTCCATTGCCCAGTCAAAATCCCACACGATGGAGCTATTGGCCCTAACAGGATTCCATAGCGATCGGTTGTAAATCTTCAGTGTTCACAGACTGATTATCCTTGGCTTTCTCGTAGCAACTTTGCTGCGTGCATCACCGATATTATCATCATGACTGTTGAAATTATTGTCATTGCGAGTAGATGCATATAGAGAAAACACACCACCCAGGATGGTTAAGTACGGAGTCTTAAAGCCCTGTTCTCTCAATCTTTCATTCAATTAGTCATGTCTTTGTTCTGTTTTCAACGAATTCTGCAGGTTTTCTAATCGTTCCGTTCTATTGGTCAGCATGTGCAATTTTCTCATCAGCAGCTACATTAAGATCAAAACACTTGAATAAATAGCTTCTTCCTGCAAATGTTGGGCCATTCATTATTTATCCTCCAATCAAAACCACTTATGTAGTCATTTTCGTAGAGATATTTAGCTATTTATCCTCCAATCAAAACTGCTTATGTAGTCCTTTCCATAGAGACAATGGTAGTGCTCTAGTTTCATATTTTGCAGGGTTAGATTTTTTAAGCGCAAGAATTTCCCTGGTTTTCCATACTTGTTATACTCACTTTTTAAAAAAGACCTTGTATACCATAGGCAATCTTCAAAGAACTTAATTCCTTTTATTCTGGTGTATGATGGATGGGTTTATTATGGGTTATAGAGCATACGGCTTGGCCTTACTTCAGATGTGCACTTTCAAAAAATTGCTAACTCCGATTGGTCATTGCCACTTCCTGAACTTAGGGAGGTAAACTGTATATATAAAAAATGAGCCCATAACTTATGATAATTCGTTTATTGCACTTTCAGAAGATGGTATTGTCTAGTCTGGAAAAATTAGTTTTCGCTATTTTGATAACTGCTTAAGATACTTTAATTTTGACTAATCAGGTTGATTTTTTGAGCACATGGTAGAATTCATTTTTGCTTAGCTGTGAGCTTAGATAATGTACAATTTTCACAGTTACAATATCCAAAGAAATTACAGCAATTGTACATGAAAGTAAAATACAGGTATGCCAACATCCTCTACATTGTGCATGTTGCAAATGTAAACAACTTTACCTTACACCTGTCACTCTCTCTAAGTTGATAAAATCTCTAGAGTGCCCCCTTACTTACTTATCCTCCATTCAAAACTGTTTATGTAGTCCTTAGAGATACTAAGCTATTTATGAGCAAGACATTTTGACACTGCTGTCAGTTTGTATCAAACAAGTCTTTTGATCTGCGATAACAAAATTTGATACTTTCTGTATTGTTTCAAATAAAAAATAAATTCTTCTTCTCTTTCAGATATAATGTCTTTGATTTCCCTATCCTGTACAGATTTGATTCCATTTGTGGATTGGTTGTGTATATTCTGAGGTGATATTTTGGACTTAAAAAATTCCATCACCCTTCTCTCGTTTTTTATGTTGATAATGAGTTGTAGTAAATACTTTGACCAGTTTCCTTCTCCAACACTTTTTAAAAAATGCCATTAGGAAACACCGGACTCTCTACGAGGCATTCTAGGTCCAACATCGTTTTATATACTTCCTCTTTCAGTTCATCCAATTTCCACCTAGGGCAATACTTTTTAGGCCCATTTTTCTTATAGATTCAGTTTTTAATGTCTATGTATTTGCTCATTTCAGTTTTAACTGCATCAGAGCTCTTCTTAATGCAAGAGTCGATTTAACCAATTGAGTTGTAGACTTTTGATCCAAATCAGGTAAATATTTTCTAATTTATGTTTTTATTTCGTCAATCCTACCTTGTACCAAACTGATTCTTGTAACCACTTCTCAACCAGCATATTCTTTTATATCTGTCTCCACTTATAATTTATTGTACAACTCATTGATTGTAACATCTTTCATAGTTTTGTTCTTATAACTCAAATCTATGATTCTGTCTCTAGAGCAATCAATCCTTTTTGTTACTTGTATTAAATCATTTTGCTTTTGCACCCCTAACATTGTACTATTTATTAGTGTACTCATTTCTTTATAATTTTGTTGAAACTGATTATTTAGATCTCTGTAGATGGTGAAAAGAGCATTTTTTCTTGCCTGCAATGAATATCTCACAAGACAATGCACAGCAGTCACACTGTCCGTCACTGTCTGGTGTCAAATTTTAGTCAGCTCCTCCACTCTCACCCAAGGGAAAATGTTTCCTATTTGTTGTTGTTGTTGTTGTTATAGGGTTTAACGCCATTTTTCAGCACGAGATAGGCTATACATGGCGGCCAGTATTAATGGTGGAGGAAGAACCCTGGAAAACCCCGGGAAGAACCACAGACCCACGAGAAGCTACTGGCAGGCTTTCTCACGTACCCACGTTAGCCGAGCCTGGACTCGAACTCACGCAGAGGTGAGATGGCAGTGATCCGTAACGATCAGCGCTTTAGACCACTCGGCCACTCGGGGCCCCGTTTCCTATTTGATTCAGTGCAACATGATCAAAGTTTACCTACCACGGCATCAGATGGAAAAATATTCTATAGGCCAAAAGTCCCCATGAGATCAAAGGTCAAGGCCATAGGGAGATGCTATATTGAAGGAGAATTTAATGCTTATAGACACCTGACTTAAAATGATTGTCATAAGACATGGCAGAGAACCTTACAAGTGGACATGAAATGTGGATTTAGAAATCAAAGTCACAGCGATCCTTATGGTTAGGTGTTAGAAATGATCTTATTTAATCTTTCAACTGATAAGTTATCATTAAACTTTTCATGTAACTTCACCAGAATATGAGGAACATCCTTGCGAATTTTGGATAAAATATTAAAATAATAGTATCAAGTCAACAGTAATAATGTCACATGTCTTCAAGTTTTGGAATGGGAGGCAAGGTAATTGTTACAAGTTTTAGAAAGTGGTTATGTATTCACTTGCCATGTATGGATTGTTATTAGATTTTGTACAAGTTTATCAAATAAGGCTGGGAATAGAGATGGTCTGAAGGTCAAATGAAAGTCAAAGGAAACAAGGTTAGTTTTCAAAGAGAGATTTCCTCTGTACAAATCATCAAATATGACGCACACTTCAGAAAGAACATTTGTCAATGATTTCCTCTCTATAAATACTTATTTTAAGTAACTCATTATAAGTTTCACAAACAATTCAGAATGGACAATTGTCAACAATTCTGACAGATTAATCTGCCATCACATTCCCTTCAGAGAAACCAGGCAAGGTTAGAAATTGCCAAATAACTTTTTGACAACACAAAAAGAAATACAAAAGTCAGATGAGACTAACTTGTGAAAATGGTTTGTCAATCAAGAGACAAACATATGCTTAGAAGTTTGATAATTCTGATCCAATGCCAAGTCTGATCCAGTGTCAAAGTCTGATCTGATGTCAAAGTCTGATCCAATGTCAAAAGGTAGGCATAAAAAGATATTTAATAATGAAAAAAAATTTACTTGAATGTGTCTTTGATAATATTACATTTATATAGATTTAACAGAATTACAATAAGGATAGAGAGAAATGAGAAAAAGCATTAGGTATTCAATCACTAGTGTTACTGATAATAAAGAAAAAAATACAAAGCATTAATTACAGCAGAGTAGTAATCTCACACTTCACCAATTTTTGAACAAAACTAATGACTCAATATTGTGTCAATCAGTCTGCTGGTACACAAATGTTTGTCAGGTAAATAATTCTAAACTTGTTGAATTAAACAAGTCCAGCACTTGCAAAGCCAAAGATAATTAGGTCTGATCTTTCACACATTTTCGCACAAGCTTTTGCTAAAAAAAGCAACTTATACTGTAATTTCACATTACTAAAATGTTATGTATATCTAAATTCTGTGCTTAACATTTGTCCACAATTGTAGATTGTACTTCAAGATAATGGTCATGTCTAAACAGGATGTTTATTTGACTAACTTTTGTCCATTATTTTAAGTTATAAATAACATGTTCACATAACTTTTAAGTTCAGAACATACAATAACATACTTGTTTATGTAGCAAGAGTTGAAGGTTAGTTTTGTTTACAAGTGCTCATTGTTGTTCTTGTTGCTGTTGTTGTAGGGTTTAATGCCATTTTTCAGCACAAGATAGGCTATACATGGTGGCCAGTATTAATGGGGGAGGAAGAACCCAGGGAAACCCTGGAAAGAACCACCGACCCACGAGAAGCTGCTGGCAAGCTTTCTCACATACCCACATTGGCCGAAGACGAGACTCAAACACACGCAGACAGAGGCAAGTGCTCATTGACTAAACACCACCTTGGAACTACTGTGAACCCATTCATAGACATTCTGGATCGCACTGTGGTACATCACGACATTCAAGACAATTGGAATTAATTTGGAACATTCCATATTTTTGGACTTGTGATAGGATTACTAGTTTTTTTTATTTAATTCACAATACTGTAAGTGTCTTTTGAATTTTCACTTACTGTACAGAAATAAACTTTTTGTAGATTTTACTTTAAATTTTAAATTTGTTGGTTTTACTTTCTTTCTGTTAAATTTTTCAAGACGCAGTCATAATAAAATGCTCCATTTTTGGTGTTTTATTGCAATATCAAGCCACAGCCTTGTTTTATTACCCCTCAGTATCATATTCCCTCACTATAATGTGAGTATTGTTTAGGGCTTCCATGAACAGCATGAAAGTAAAAGTCATGTATGCGCATTTACTCATCTTAAACACAAATTGTTATATTCAAATTTAATACTAATTTTGTTTCATTAAAGTTTATTCAGTCCTGATCATTGAATGCTCTGCACCTTAACTGTCATCAAGGAACTTCCAGACAAAAATTATCAATCACTATAGACTTTTACAATGGTGGCCAGGTAAGAACTGGGTCAAGAAAAGAGCATGTTGTCTAATTGTCACACTATAGGGTAGTATGAATTTTGTTTATCAACATGTGTAGCTTTCATTGTGACATCAGAGTGCATAATATTCAATCCAGATTGTACTGGATTATACCTTTAGCCTGATTGCATCTAAAAATGTCATCACACTTTAACATTGATTTTGTTGTATGTACCTCTCTGGGCATATAAATGATGACATTCAAAAGGAATATGGATAGTCGCCATTTAAAGGTATGTAGAATCAAATTCTAAAAACTGACACCCATTACTGAAATGGTGTTGAATGCCTACATTACTGAACAACTTTTACTCTAGGAGGGGCACTGAATCTGGTGAAACTGTTAAAAGGACATGTAACTGCCAAGTTGATTTTTGGGGGGTTTTAACTTTTACATAAACAGAATGTATGCAATAAAGAAAGTTTACTGTAATGTGTTTTCTGAGGGTGCTGACACTTCTTCAGTGAAAATGAAATCAGAATTATAACTACAGAAGCCTAGGACTTCATTTCATTTGACTAAATGAAAATAACAACTAACCAGTAAACAGGAGAATATATTAGCAGAATTGTCATATTTAAGAATTTCATGAATTTTCAGAAAAGGTAACCTCATTATGGGAGATCACTCTAATATAATATATTCCTTATATGGTAGCATGGTAACAGCTTGAACGTTCATGATACGCATGAATGCTTTTAAATAAGAATAACATCCAACATGGCTTGTATCTTGAAGCTGCCTTTTCATCTGCCGGATGTTGATTTTTATACAGTGAAATACAATTCATATTCAAAACCGCGCATGTCTCAGAAAAAAAAAAAAAAAAACTTTAAGTGAAGAGAAACATTCAAGCATGTGATGCTCAAGTTATCAAGGGTTGTACTGTACTAATTTAACTACTTCAGTGAAAGTAGAATTTCAAAAAAAACATTCTTTATTTGTTATCAAGACTCAGCCACATATAGCAAAAGGTCTATGAAAAAAGTGGACATATAATTTTTATATCAAAATGTACACAAAAATGTAAAAAGATGACGGTATGCCAAGACATTTAAATCTGGTGTCTTGGAAAAGATGTGAACAATATTTTGTAGAATTTGTTTATTCAATACCACATTTACTCGCTTACAAGTCAAGTCAAACTGCAAACAACACAGATCCTGATCTGCCATAACATAAAGTGCCTGCAGATCAGGGTCTATCTTGTTTGTTCTAGTGATTACCCCTAACAAACTGCAACAGGCCGAGATCTGCCTGCACATTATGTGACGGCAGATCTGGATCTGTGCAGTTTGTAGTTGGACTCATTATATAAGTGAATATATACAGTAAAGAAAGCTTTTTTTGAATGGTAAGCATCATGTAATTGCAAATAAACTGAGTAGAAAAGGTCCTATTAATGATTCAAAATATTTTAAAAACCCCTACATGAACCATCCTATGACTTTCTTCTCCAAACAGTGGCATGAGCAACTGTCCACTGATTTTTGTGCGCAGTCTCTCGGATGAAAAAAGGCATGTTTTTCTCTTCTATAAGATCAAAATCTGGTCCCAATTTCTTTTGCAGAGCCTGAAATCCACTGACTGGCCTCTTCTCCTTGTCAAAGTAACCACCAATCCATTTACTCTGAAAAATTACAACATTTTGAATTAAAGTTTTAACAAATAGAAGCACACATTTAATTAAGACTTTTAACAATTTTTTTCAGGTCATTCTTTAAATGTCAAAAAAGTTCTAAGATTAATTTAGTAACAACTACTTTTCCCCTGCTATTTAGTAACAAACCAAATGATGAATTATGGTTATATTGCATTATCTAGGCTAATATGAAGTGTAATCAATTAGCCAATTATTTTTATCTATTTACAATAATATAAATTTGGTAAAGAATACATCTAATAATTATTTTGAATCTGAATTCAAATTTACGTTTATAATTGGTTTTACCTTAAAAAGATGGAAATTAACAGTGTAGTACTGTAGTCAAGTACCTTGTCTGTAAATTGCTCCATCCACGTGTAAGGGGAGGTAATTACAAGAATGCCTCCTGAAGCAACAAGTCCTCGTAGACGCTCAAGGAAATCCATTGGGGAATGAAGCCTGCAAATAAGGTTAGCTGCTAGGACACAACCAAACTGACCCAAGTCACTGGGAAGACTGCATGCATCACCTTTAATGAATGTAGTCTTGGACCTATCCTGAAATGGATGCAATGAAACTTGTCTTCACTGATATCTCTATAACAAGGTTCATACGTACAGTGTTTTTAACTGCCATTTTCTGATTTATTTTATATATTCAACCTCTATATGGAGGAAACCTGCCTCCAAAAAAAGAAATTTTTTTGGGTTTCTTTAATGTCCTTTATAAGTTCCATGCACACAAACATGCACACACACACATATATACACTTGCACACGCACACAAAACCAAATCCTTGGTATTCTGGAATCCCCTCAAGACCAAATCCACTAATAGGGCACAGACTGCCCATGCTTTTGGTTCTGGGATGGGAGACACAAAGGATGGGAGTTTGGCATTCCACCTTGTTGCAAACAGGTCCCCCAACAGTTGGTCCTATCGGGTACAGATATGAGTAAAAACTGAAGAATGGACCGACCATTCCGTCTATGTTAGTTGACTGTTCCGTGACAAAGAGTCGGCCAGTATACTGAGGCATCCCAGGATATGGCAAACATGTGGAGTTGTTGTTGACAACACCGCTTTAGAAAGTCCCACACCATGACACAAACGTCTGGAGACTTGGATCCCCCTTGTCACTGAAGATAAATCACCACCACTTTATGATTTGGTTCCTCCTTGTTGTTTGAGATAAATCACCAATGTAGAGTTGTTGGACAGACTGTAAATTCCCTTGCCATGCAAACAGTCCTGCCACCAGTGGAAGGCTTTCACAATGGCCATCATCTCCAGAATTACTGATATGAAGATATCATTCCTGGGGGAGAGCATGCATCGCTGGCTTCCTGAAAGGATGGTAGTAGGTGGGCTCCTCAGCCTTCCGTACCTGCATTGGTACAGAGTGTAATCTTGGGTGGTTGTACTTGTAGAAGTATACCTGTCATAGTCAAGTTATGTTGCCCAGATTCTACAGATAGTGCCTTGATTGGGTGCAGATGGTGTGAGGATGGTCCAGTAGGCAAACTTTAGGACTCCATTCGTGCAGAAGAAACAGTTGCAATGGGTGCATAAGAAGGTGACCTAGGACTATGTGGTATGCTGCCATATTCAGCAAGCCTAGCAGGTGAAGAAATTCCCATCTGGATAGAATTTCGTCAAATGTAAGGTGTTACCATGTGTCATATTTCAATGTCCGATCCTGAGGGAGACGAAATATGTTGCCTGTGTATTAAACTCCATACCTAGGCGAACAAACTGTTGCGATGGTACTAGGTTAGACTTTTCCTGGTTGACAAGAAGTCCCAATTGGTAACAAGGGTTGTCACATCTTGTTAGAATGAACTCAATGACGGTGCTGCAGGATGTCGTCCATATAACTTGATGTTGCCACCATAAAAATGGTCCAGACATGCGCCATTACTTGATTCATCAGATGAGTGAAGACCTTGAGACCAATGGTGAACCCTGATGGGAGTGTCCTGAAATGGTATAGGTAGGATGTTGTAGGCAAATCGCAGGAATGTCCTGGGAGCCATGTGAATAGAGACATGAAGGTATGCACTGTTCAAGTCCACAGTGATGGCAAAGCCTCCCTCATGGATGGTGTTCAAAATGTGCTGTGGTTTTTCCAGTGGCAACCAAGGGCTGTAGATGAATGGACTGAGGGCACATAGACCGATGACCAAACGTAGAGTATTGTTTGCCTTTGGGTCAAAAGAAAAGTCTGGAATGAATGCTAGGACAGTTTTTGGAGGTTCGTGTCCTATGAGGGACCCTTGGATCCTTTTGTTGATTTCCCGTACTATCCCTATCTCGACACTGTGGGAGGGAGAGAAATACGTCTCCTTGATGGCTTGTTTGCGGACTTCAACCATCGGGACATTAAAAAGAAGGTCAGAGGACAAAGTTGGTGTTCTTAGTTTGGTGGTATAGTGGTCTTTCAGGAAAGTGCAGGCAGAGAGCACTTAGGTGCATTCCGCCGATTGTACTTGCAGCTGCAGTTGCGGCATTGGCCAAAGTGTGTTGAGTGGCTCTGTTTAGTAATTAAGCCATTCTTGACATCGACTCCTATGCATGGCCTGAGATATTCGGAGTGGGAGAAGATAAGCTATGTTACATCGGTTGGATATAGCCATAGAGACGAAAGTTCAACATCGATGTCATGGAAACAATATGCTCACTAATTGCTGAGTGTCATCAAAGGCCATCCTGTCCATACATATGGAGTGTGGCATTGTTATCCCCCAAGACTGGTGGTGGGCAAAGGTAGAACTGACGATGACTAAATAGAGGTCAGAATGTCTGTAACTCTCCCAGATTGTAGAGTAATTGAAGTCAGACTCTTCCATTCCATTGTAAGATCAACAGCTGCTGAAGCTCTGGTCCAGATTATTGATGTAATGGGAGGAGGAGGACAAAACTCTGGGGGCAGAAAACATCCTCAGTGGAGGCTCAGAAGACTGAATCTTCCCATGCCATTGGATGGTGTATAATGGATGACAGTACTGGAGAATGAGCTAAGGTCCCCTGTAATGCTTGAGACCTTGCTGGCAAAAAGGGACGAAGTCTGTCGCTCACTAACTCATAGAATGCCCCGAATTAGAAACCGTGACTTCAAGACAGTCACCGAGTAAGAGTCCCTTCTCGTGGCAGTCTTGAGAAATTGCAAAGCATCATCTTTTGAGGCATGAGGAACATGTCCAGGCATCATGCCAAATGAGTGTCTTGAGGTGGTATGAGGGTCAGACCGGTCCCTGCACATGTCTGCAGAAGTCAGGTTCAACATTCTGGAAGCAGGCTGTTAGTGATTGAGCATATAATATTGATGTTTGACACTTCGTGACCCCAAGTACACCACTCCCTCGATAACTTGCGCCCTGATAACTTGCGAACCTACTTATAATGCGGTGTCAGGCGTGGATCCCATTTTTTAAACCAGAAAATACCAAAGAATTGATCCCTCTTTATTGAACTTGAAGAAAATCGCGATTGAAATTGGTAATGGAAACTTTTGATATATCGCTCGTTTTATCATCAAAAACGGTAGATAGGACCTGGAAATTTTAATCAACATTATCAAATATCGACTTTTAATAAAAGTTATATAAATCTGTTACATTTTCTTTTCAAACGACATTCTTAGTAAATCGCAGTTTAACAATATTCAAGGACATTTCGATCAATGAAAATGTCACTTACGCCAAGTGGAGGCAGTACTTAAATACCAATTAAATATTTTTTAATCAATTGAAATTTGTGTTCTAGTTCTATCTTTTAGTTCCTTTTAAGCGTAAATCATCATAAATGCAATGTGTCCTCTTGTAATTAAACGTAAAATGTGTCAATGTACTGTAACAGCTATGTCCGCGAGTGTTTCGCTGAGAACCTATTATGTGCCCACTGTGTTTGTTACTGGACTAGCGAAGCATTTGTTGTTGCACTAATAAAAAGTGGGCCTCCATTTCTATTATCACGGTAATTACGTCTTTTGAATCAAATAAAGCAGGTGGAATTAAAAAAAGTCAAAAGGCATACAAATCCTACATACTTAAGAACCAGCGGCACCGGTCATATGTCGGGTAGCTCATTTCAGTTGATGAATCCAACACTGGGATAAATGTTATTGTGTACATATCTAATTAAACGACCTTAAATTAACCTACTCAATCATAAATGTGAATAAAGATAGCAAGGCAACCAAGAAAAATGAGTACTTCGTAAAATAAAGAGCTTTGTTTCACAGATACGGACCGTTGTTGAAAAAATGAATTTCAGAGAATTCCTGAATTTACACGTAGAGATATCCTCAAGGATGATAAGAAGTTTCACTATTACTTTTGCAATGAAATCGCGGCATCAATATTTTACTACTTGAAAAATACAAAAATTGAGTTTCAACATAGACGACTGTCTCATGAAATAAATGTTGCGTGTTTTTGATGAATAGGAATCTTGTTTGGTAGTGTATCAACAGTTAGTCTGGTTCTCTGCTGCGAAGACTTCTAGTTTCGTAAAACAATATAAAATTACAAATCACTCTGGCAACCAGTCTAATCAACAAAACAAAAAGCCGTGACGTAAAACACAAATGTTTTTGCGTATCGTGTTTGGTTGTTGAAACTGGTTTTAATCATGTTATCAATCTTTCAGATGTTGGATATTCTGAAAATAAATCTGATATATAGATAACAACAAACAACTTCATCAGAAAAACCACTTTATTGACAATTTTTCTCGATGCGATTATAAAACAAGGAATCAGTCATTAAACAGCCCAATTCCCCCACCCCACGGTTTTCTGGATGAATAGTGGGGTTTTTTAAGGTCCGTCGGTAACGTGTGCCCTCGCTTATAGTGCGGTCTATATCAAGGGAGGTGTATATGGCCTAGGCTGGTCGCAACGGAAATAGGCCATCTATGTGAGGAGGATTTTATTAGGATCATCAGATGGGATGGGTCATAATATATTTGATCCAAGTAACCTGTCCGTATGTCTGTTGAAAAAGAGAGGGGACTTGGCTGTTTGTTAGCTCTGTCCCTCACTGTTCCACAAGAGGAATTAAGTCGGACCCCGAGGAGGTAAGGTAGAGGCAGGTCTAAAAATGTTGATTCCTGTGATGACTTGGGTGCCAGTGCTGTTTCAGAGCATGTCGATGTCCTGCGCTTTGTGGCTGAAGGGTAAGCTGAATTATCTCCTTATCCCCATAAAGTTTCACATTGACGAAAAGTCAGCATGCAGACTGGTGACATCAATAGCCCAAACTATGTGTTGTTTTTGCTTTGCCCATAGTTATAATCTGTAAGACAAAATAGAGCAAAATTTATAAAACTGTAGTCCTGCAACTGTCTTCAGAATACATTGTCCATGCACAGCTAAATCAGAATTCTCGGAAACGCTTAATCACGTGTATTTGCATGCAAACTGTTTATCTGGGATGCAGAAAATCACTAATGCAGGAGTCCTCCGTACATACACAATTGCTGGACAGCAAATTCAAGGACTTGACAGTCCTGCTTCAACCACCTGCTGAGAAGGAAAATGTCTTGATCAATTGATCATTTTATCTGTGCTGATATTTACAATGAGAAAATTCAGTGGCTGAAAGACCCCCAGACGTACATGTTGTCATTGTAAGAGTACATCAGAAGAACATGACCAATAGCTTGGCGGCAAATTCAAAGACTTCAACTAGCTGCTGAGTGGCGAGAAAATGTGCTGATATTTACAGTGACTGAATTCAGAGGCAGAAAGATCCAGTGATGTACATGTGTATAAGAGTACATCAAATGAACAACTTTAGCTTTCACAATTGTGTTCATTTCCAAGTGTAGCCAAATAAGTAGTGCATATGACCTCGAAATCAAGACATGTTGAGAGTTAAACAAAATGCTGTTTGCAAATCTGGATAAGAATTTGGGGGTTAAACGGCAAATTGACGAAGATTGTAATGAGATTCAGAAAAGTGCTAAAGTTGCTAGAACTGATAGTTTATATGGAACATTATAGCCAGATGTAAGAAAGTGTGTGATGCCTAGCTTAGTGCTTGAAATAAGACCTTTCCTTGGCCTGACATAATTCACTCTCACTCTAACAGACAAACAAAAGCTATATGTCAGTGGTGTAAAGAAGTTAGAAAATTAAATTCAATGGCAACCACTGGTTCTTGTCATCTGAAAAGTTAGCCACTTCATGTATGCCCAATATGCTTCTGGTAGAAGACTGCAACTTTTGCTGGAGGGACTCCTGTTTTTCCCAAAATAGGAGTCCTGACTCCTAGTTTTAAAATCCTAGCGAGACCTCTGTAAATCATTAAAAGGTTGGCCCAGAAATTGATAACAGTAGTTTATATAAAGCAATGAAGCATACTGGTAAAAATATAATCACAATACCAGATGCACAATTGAGAAGTTTATAAACCTGTGGGCCTGCACATGTGATGTTTGAATACCCTGTGGGCGCAGAGCTATACCAAATGATGGTTACCTAGAAAAAAGTGATAGCAGACAATCTCAATTACAATGCTACCTGTTGGGGAGGTCAAGTGCGGTTTGTACAGGTAGAATCAGTGAAGCATGGCGTTCAAAGGCTAAGGATGCCATGGTAAATGAAACTCACCTGTATGTACCAGAATAGATGGAATTATATATATCTAAGGAGTTTCCAAAGAGCATAAAGACAGGCACACATAAATAATGTAGCCCAAACCTATCTTGTGAAGTCGCATAGGCTACCCATGAGAGCGAATAAATGCTTGTTAAATATGATGGAACATTTATGCAGATAATCATGACTCAAGCGTTTCCTATACGTACATGCATGACTGAAAAAACCATGTATAGAGCACTGACCTGTACTTGTCCGACCAGAGCAGAAAAATACAAAAATGTTCATAAGCGTCTAAATTACATATAAAAAAATCTTCACACAAATGGGAGCTGAGGCACTGTTATAAAGACTACAAAAAGTAGGTGCAACAATATCCACTATGAGGCAATACTTGTAGAAAGAAAAGGCCCACACTACCTGTACAAGTAAAAACAAAGTTGGCACCCAGATGCTAAGAATGCCTTGGCACTGAAACTCAACGATATATACCCATTCATAAAGGAATTACACATATATATATGAGATTTATAGGTGCTAGAGACTTGCATATATAAAATAATTATAGCCTGAACTGAATGTGAAGTAGCTTAGGCTACCCATGCAAGTACCTAAATGTGTGATCAACAAAGTGTGAGCAACTTGTTAAGGCAGAACTTAATGATAGAAAGAGAAAATGATGGAAATATAGCTGGAGTATACTTTCCTCAAAAGTGAAAAACTCGTCCAACTTGTACTGGTATATCTTCCATGAAGATTCTGGCTTTTGTGAGGTCTCTCATGATGAGAGCGTGGTTCTTGGCATGAGCAGAAATAGTAACTGATGTATTCTGAGACTTGGCTGCCAAGTCATTTAACCCTTTACCTCATACAAGCGCCTCTTGATGCCTCTACCACATTCGCATACAAGCACCTTTTGACAACTCTACCTGAGTCGCATACAACTGCCTTTTGACGCATCTACACCATCTGCATGTAAGCGCCTTTGGACATCTGCTGTAAACACCAGCCATTTTGAGCGGGGTTTCGTAGCGCCACCTTCGGGGAAAACCCCATATTAGATACTATATTCATTGGTGTGAATGAACATTACGTCAGATCACGTGGTCGCTGTTTATGCTCTGGTCGAAATCTGCTATTTAAAGTAACTGGGTCATATTCTCCACTCTCCAAAATGGAGGTCGCGGATTTCGTTCAGTACTTGAGTTTTCACGATTAGAATCACAACTATGAAAGCTTCAATAACTTAGATAAAGGCCCTGATAATGATATAGGAAGCCATTAGTTTTTATAAATTATCAAATTCTGCTGATTTAGTGATGTAGATGCAGACAAAGAACTTGTAAATTTCGAGTATGAGAAATGGCAGCTATAGTTGGTTACGCTGCATCACTGACTTGACGTGAACGAGTTCTCTCAAGATTTTAAAGCACATAACAAATTCTTCTGTGAAAAATAATTATACAGCTATAACGATCAGATTTTACTCTTAAATCTTTCCATACATAATATATGTGTACCAAAAACGTAAAATAGATAAAATTGCTATTAAATGTAACATACACTTCACTGCTTAACAGGTCTATGTGTATGGATTAGACTAGGTAACAGGTGTTCTATTTATAGCGCACTGCACTGGGTAACTTTGCTACATGCGTATCGAAGGGCTAAAAAGCCATACACTCTATGAGGTAAAGGGATACCTAAGGGGAGATCACTCTGCCCAACAGCCACATAGGTCGGCAGACAACTTTCAGCTCCATTTAGCTAAAAGCAGTATCTGGGAGGGCTGGATTTGCGAGGTAGTATTAGTTCTCCTAAGGTATTATGATTGGGTAACATATTTGAAGAAGAAAATGTATCCTATACAGTTCTGGATTTGCTGTGGCTTTATTTTTTGTGTTACTCTTCAATCAGAGCTAGGTACAATAACAAATTTTGTACTGCAGCCATTTTGTAAGATACTGCCATATATATACCATGGTATACTACAATTATATTAGGGAACAATTATTTAATTTTTGGGGTCTGAGGCCCAAGATTTTTTAAAATTTTCCAGCACTCACATGGATGAAAAATATATCTTGCTTTGATTTATAGCAAACGAGCACCATGTTATATCCATCACATTATCTAAGAAAATCAAAAGAAAAAATTATCCTGAGATAAAAGAAAACAAAATATCATTAAAAGAAAATCAAAGCCCCTTCCCCACCCCTAAAATTAAATTGTCAGTACCTTATAGTAGACGAATCTGTCATGTGTATGTAAATTAATATACAAGTTGTCCTGTAAAAACTATAACATCAGATGAGTATGTCTAAACTATCGCTGATACCCTAAAAATTATTGACATTAGAAGGCTTAGTCATAAAAATAGAAGTACTCACACTGAAACCTATAATTTACTAGGTACACTATTAATGAAATAGAAAGGGAAACTTTGAGAGGGATGTCAACACACAGTTAAGATATTTATCAGATGGCTCGTAACATAATGAATAAACGAACAAGAAAATATTTAGTGGAAGACAGAAATTACATACAATTCAACAGATAATAACTGCTCTCCTGAAAAGGATGATTTTCAGTCTTACAAAGGAATACATGTTCTTAATACATTAACACACAATACCAAATATCTTTGTAACAGAACTACATTCTTCTCAATTTTAAACCAAATTTCTTCCAGAAGTTGGATTGCATCTTTTTCCGACACCATGATGGCTTATGGGACAAGTGTCATATACGTGATTCCAAGTTCATAAATATAACTTTATTTGTGCAAGTCAACATTAATTTGTGATAAATACAACTATTCTGCAAAAACATTACTAATTTTTGAATTATTTTTCCATGAAAAACCAATTTTTCCTAGTAAAATACATTTCTTCAAGAATACTTACCCAATCATAATACTTTCAGGAAACTAATACTACCTCACAAATCCAGCTCTCACAGATAACACTTTCAGCTAAAGGGAGCTAAAAGTTGACTGCCGACCTTGCCGGGGGTTGGTTAGAGTGATCTACCCTTAGGTGTAAGGCCTGGCGACAAACCCATGAACATGTCAGTTACTACTTCTGAGTGTGCCAAGAAGCATGCTCTAGTCACAAAAGACCTTATAAAAGCCAGAATCTATGTGGAAGATATACCACTACAAGTAACTTATTTAACGAAGAAATGAAAAGATTCTTAAAATATCATTAAATTCATAATAAGCTTTTACTTGTGAAGTTCTATAAATTCCTTACTGATGGACACTACCATAGTACCTGTAGAGTGCAACAGTACCATGGTACATACCACCAGAACAAAATAACATCGTAAATCGGTATACTGGCAATATCATGCACTCCTATCATCAATGCTTCACAAGTTTTCTCTCAAACTGTTCATTTGTAAAAATAGGTTTTCTTTCTGAAAACTACTACAGAATTTCACCAAGTGACAGCATTTTATGCCATTCCACTGGCTTTAAAAATTAATTATTAACTGACAACAAGCAGATTTACTACCTCAAAACAATACATATCAAGTTGGACTGAACAGTTTTATTTGATCAGATCCTCCAACACTTATTAAAAGAATTAAAGAAAAGCTAGTTGTTATTGAAAGTTTCTTTTTCTTTCTAATATGGGCCTAGGCTATATATATTTTGTTCAAAACATCTAGTATGTGCTGACACACAACCACACAATACATTAAAAGTACATGGTGAGGGACTCCTGTGCCATCTATTGTATACACTTGGAGGCAATTGTTCAATGATAATATTTTTATAATTCAAAGACATTAGCTTTCACACCTCTTTTGTCTTGTGCTTTGCAGTTAAAGAGTGTTTAAACAATACGGAAAGCATAATTACCAAACAAATACATGGAATAATTATGGGAACCTTACATCCAATGTCCAAGAGGTCACATTAGCAAACAGTCATTTCAGCACATTTGTCAATCATATCCAGCAAGTAAGGCCATTTCAGATAGACTAAATATTTCCAGGTTTTTTTTAACTGTACTCACTCATTATAATGTTGCCCATGGGAGCCATAAAGTATCCTTCCCTACAAGTCGGGTCACCTTATGATAAAATATATCATATATATAATTTTACAACTACATAATACAGGATCCATGACCTTAACCTCTTAGAAAGAATCGTGTTTTAATGAAGTTACTTACAGAGAGTATATATATATATATATATATATATATATATATATATATATATATATATATATATAGCAGGTGGGATAAAACAGTATTTAAAGCAAAGCAAAGTAAACAACTTTAGCGTTAAGGTTCTCTAGGGTGTGGGTGGATGTGTGGATGGATGGATGACAATGCACACTGATGCCAAAATGATGGCTATGTTGAGCTAAAACCAAAATGGGCCTGACATAAGATGTATGGAGCAAATGAATTCATTACATTTCATTTTAATTCTTGGTTAAAGTAACAAATATAACACCTTGTGTGTTTCTATGCACTATTATGACACAGTATCTTTGAAATATCCCTCAGAATAAGGTTCCCTTACTTACAATGCCTGTCACTTCTGTGACTCCCATGAACAGAGTTATAAAGGGAGACAAAACTTACTGTAAACTGTGACCAATTATAAGCACTAACACTGAATGCGTATCTGTTGATCACATACCACCTCATCATCCACTCTGGCAGTCAGTGAAGTCTTCAAATCTCCCTCGTCTTGTACATCATACTGCATGCATCCATCGACCTTCAGCTTGTTACATACATCTACAAAGGCCTGGCTGTAGTCTAGACCAATTACAGCATCAAACATCTTTGCCAACTCAAACGATGAGCGACCAACTGCACAGCCAATGTCAAAAGCTCTTGATGGAATTCCATCCTAAAAAAAATTATTATCAACTAAATTGCTTGTTTGATTGTTGATATCTGGCATTTTACACCAAAATAAAAAAGTTATGTGTGATTCTGGTTACCCATGTGCCCCCGTTTGTTTCTGTCAACTCTACGGTGTTTTGCAAAAAAAAAAAATTGGAAAATGAAAAAAAAACAACACATTGTTACAGAAAACAAATTAAAAAGGACTGCAACTATGATCAAAGCTAAATTCAGGATGCAAAGTTGCAAAGAAAACTCCTATCCTTATCATTGCTGATAGTTTAGGAGAGTATTAACTCGGGTACTAGACTGACCACTATGAAATCACACTGCTAATGTAGCTGATGTCAAAAGAAAAGTGTGCTGCGAAGGACAATTATGCATCAAGTACAAAA
>JAECUM010013818.1:0-42512 GCA_016617855.1 Megalonaias nervosa
GTGGCAAAACTAAAATCCAAGGGTGTCACACACACACACGCTCGTCATGGTAAAGCAGGATTCATTTTGGGGGGTAGGGGTGGGGCTATTATGGTTTGAAAACACCCTCCCACTAAAATCGCCCTCTCCCATTGATCGTTTTTTTTTTTTTGCTAGGTATATTTGTGGCGAGGGGTAGGGTCTGACAACCAGTAATAAAGCAAGATAAAAATGTATAAATATCTTACCCTCGCTAGCTCTCGCTTCTGTAAAGCTTCTCTCGGTCTAAATGTTGTAAACCCTGCCGTAACCCTTGGTTTTTGTTGATCTGGTGTTAACGGACTCAATTATCTGGCGAGAAAACACGCTTGGTACTGCATTTGGCAGGAGACGTCTGATGGTCGTAATACCAAGTGACTCGTTAATTTTATAGACGGTATCGAAATCGTCGTCTCTCAAATGGTCACTGCAGTCCATTTAGCCTGTCACTGGTCGGATAACGCACGGTACCATCTACTGAATGCCACTAACAACGACAGTAGAAATGCACAGTTCCCTACAGCACGTCACTTCCGCTTTGCCTGACGGAAATTGCCGAGCGCGAAATCGGCTACGAACATATTTCCTTGTGCTATAAAAAAAAAATTTAAAAAAATCGATGTTTTGTGGTCATTATTTTCATTAATGATGAGGTATTTGACATAATACCTTTAAAAATTACATCTAGAAGATTAAATTTATCATATAAAAGAAAGTTGTGTGAGCACACTAGTAGACTTTCAGCATAATTGCGGTATATCGTGGTACGTTCAGAAATACCGCAGTACAAAAGCTTATGGTACCCAACTCTAATACCTGGGAAAGAATTTCCTCACCAGCAGAGGATTAGTGTGTTTCTCTCAGGACAGAATATACAGAATACTATTGGTTTTGGAGGTATTGCAGGCCAAAGCTACGTTGTCAGATCGCTTATATCTATCTCTTCTGGGGACTTTGAACAGCGATGGACTGGTTCCCCTACGAAGACTAAAATTTCGCCCACTCTAGTTTCTCCTTCTGGCGAATTGGAAACCAAACAGGGATCCTCTGACTGTTCGACTTTCTCTAGAATTAGAATTTCACCACCACTTGATTTGGTGGGCGTATCTGGATCGGTTTATGACCGTGGTCTGTGTGCAGATTAGGGGTGTGCTGCTCACTTGGATACGGAAGGTCTACATCAAGATTTTTTGATCCATTAAAGAAACTTCCCTCATCCCTCAAAATAAACAATTACGAAATGAGGGTGGCCATTTTACCCTCACAAGGGTGTATCAACCAAATGGTTGTGTAATGGTATCATCCGACAAGGAATTACACGTGTTCGTTCTTTGTCCGCTGAGGTAGGAACCCCCTTCACTGGAGAACCTCAAAAGGGATTACCCTCCAAGTTCTCACATTCCAAGCAAGAAGAATTTTCTGGCAGGTGGTCTGATCAGAAGAAACAAGATGGTCCTCACGGAATGATCTATTCACCCAATCCCTATTCAGACTGTGCAGGAGAACCGTGATGGACATGTTTGGGACCTGACTAAACAACATGCTCCCTTTTATATCTTTCCAGTCCCAGATAAGAGACCCTCAGTAGTGGACATCTTCATTCTGAGAGGGAGGGTACCACAAAAAAAAATGTATACCGTGGTATTTTTTAACATGGCTCGATACGTACCACGGTATACCGCAATTGGATTAGGTACACCATTTCATGTTCTGGGTTCTGACACTATTTCAAAGAAAAATTTTGTCTGTCAATAGTTGAAGACAAATAGCTTGCTCTTATTTATAGCAAAATAATACCATGTCATATCCATTAGATTATTTGAAGAATAAATTTTTATCTTGAGATAAATGATAATATCCAAGAAAATCGCCCTCCACCACCCCACGCAAATTTAATTGGCAGTACCTTAAACTAGATGAATTTGCTATGTGTATATTAATTGTTGTGTAAGTTGTAATGTACAAACTGTAACTAAAGTGAGTTGATTATGCTTACACTATAGCTGACACTTTGTAAAAGTCACTGTGCCAACAGTAGGAAGCTCGTCGATAAAAATAGAAAATGCACATGGCTCATTAGATTTGGAAAATAATTTAGCTTGAATTGAAATTCATGTTGAATACGTTTAGTTTTAGCTGATCTTTTTTTCCATTTTTATGATATGACGATGTTTTTTAATCGTTTTTTGCTGAATTTGACATAACGGCCCACTCAACGAGTGCTTTGAAAAAATGAAAAATGTATGTGCTTCAGAAAGTAAGTTTATCTCTATAAGAATGAAAAGCCTGAAATTTCGTTAATTGCAAAACAAAAACTTACAACAGTGAAGACTTTAGAGAACTGCAGAATCTCTTCAATAAAAACAATTTATCTTGATGTAAGGATCAAAATTGTAATAAAAACTGCTCTCGATCAGCTCTTGAAATTAGACCGCATTACAAAAATATAAAATTAATACATAAATCAACATGGAATTACTATGTAAAATTGAAATCAGATTAATTAAATTGATCATGAAACCTGTACCATTCCCCCAAAAAGTCAGATGGCAAACCATCCAAAACCCGTTCCATCTCCACGAAAAGCTGTACAATCTATAAAAAAATAAATAAATGAGTTATCCAACCTTTGCCATTCCCCACAAAATTATGTGTCATCCCTGTGCAGCCAAGATTTGTCTTGAAAAAAGAAAATAGCATTTAAGAGATTATGAGGCACCAGTAGATAGGAAAAACCAAAATAATGATATTAATATATTCTTATCAAAGATGAATGAACAAATTGCAACAACTCAAAAAACATGAAGTAATTGCAAACAAGGAACTAAAAATAAAAATGAACTCTCTAATTTATGATCCTGTTGCTGACAGAAAGGTACATTTATTCTTCTCTTACTAGCAAAGCGACGCATGTGCGAAATGTAAATAATGTCAATGGCGGTACCCTAAATGCAAAATCAAGTTCGAAGAATTCCTAAACTGAAAGGTGACTGTATAATGTTGCGAATCCATGTTATTTATATATGCACCTCACAATACTATTTTATGAATAAATTACATTCCTCCAGAAGAAGAAATAGCATCAAAAATATGTGCATAAACGCCCAGAATAATGATAATGTTTTCAATGGGCTCTTTTTTCTGCTAAATGTCCTGTTGTTTATGATGCCGAGCGTACATTCAAGCAAATTCATGCTGATAAGTTAAAAATTTTGGTGACATAAAGGTCCCTGTTTCATTAAAAGTTATTACTAAATTTTAGAAACTGAAAAACAAATTAACTATCAATATTTATGAATATTATCATGGATTATGCTCATTTGGGATTAACAATGAAAAATAGAAAAAATTACTGATCTACTATTAAAATCAAAGATGAAAAAATCATTATGAATGAATCGAGAACATTTCCCGATTGCTATACAGCAGCAGCAAACATGACAAGTATTTATACAGGTGATGACTTCACTTTTTAAGCAAAGAAAACAGTCTGGAAAATCATACGTTTGATTCTAATCGTATAGAATCAAAGTGCCGGTGAGTTTTGCTACCCGAGAGGTGGATACTACTCTAAACTTACAACATTATCAGTAGTAATAGGGGGCGATATAACATCAATTATCCCGAGAAGGGGATACTACTCTAAACTTATAACATTATCAAAATGAAACGAAGGTACCATTTTTCATCTATATTGACTTGAAACACTGAATACAAAAAGGCTAAGGTCTGAAAAGGTGGTAATACAAACAAGTAAACAAACAACCTCCGTGTGAATACGAGTATATTACAGTGTGATGCGATTTCATGGTCATTAATAGAATATTGTACCACGGAAAATATGGTGGTGAAAAATTTCTTCGTGTTCTAGACGATGAAAAATAAAAGAAATAAGATTGGCTTTTAAAAGGCTAATATAAATGAAAATTATTGAAAATTGCAAAACTGACCTTTTTTACTTCCGGCCACATCTGTAGCAGAAATTAAATGGCGATAACATATCCAGTGTTGAACTTCATGTGCATTATGATGATATATCTACTCTATTGTTTATGCGCATGAGCAATATGTCAGATTAATGTATTATTCGTACGCATTACAAATAAATATCTCATTCGCGTAATTGTGCTAGTGTTGTCGTTAGATCCAATCCCACACGGGTTCAATCATCTTGAGGATTTTACATTAATTTTACCTTTTTTTTTTTTTTTTTTAACAGTTCGGACATTCGGACATCTTTATCTTTTTATCTTTCCTATTGGTGTACTTTACTGCACTGTACTTTTATTTGTAAGCGTTTACTTTCGCATGTTCTTTTTATGATTTGCAGTTCTGTATCTTTACATTACTAGAATTGACCTTTAATCGGTACATTGTAACCATTATTGTTCTGATCTCTCTCTCTCTCTCTCTCTCTCTGGGTGTGTGTATATGTATGTATGTGTATATATATATATATATATATATATATATATATATATATATATATATATATATAAACACATACATACATACATGACCGCTCCGGTGGCCTAGTGATTAGAACGTCCGCCTCGAATGCAGGAGGTCACGGGTTCGAACCCCGGCCGAGTCATACCAAAGACTTTTTAAAAAAATAGTACTAACAGCTGCCTCGCTTGGCGTTCAGCATTAAGAGTTAGTGTTAGGACTGGTCGGCCTGGTGTCAGGAAAATGTGAGTTGGTGGGACATCTTGCTACATGTTTGCGGCTTGATGCCCCAGTGCTAGACATCACTATAAACTGCCACACTGCAGAGATTCCATTGATATGACTGACAAATTGTTAAAGCTACGTTAAAAATTAAAATCTCTCACACGCACATACATACATACATACATAGATACATACATACATAAATACGGAAAGATGAATATTATTATTGCTCTTTGTTCCATTAGATAGAAATATAGTGTTGAAGGATCAACATAAACTTCAAAATGCAGTGCACATTTGTTCTTCATTCCATGTAAGGGAAACAGGGCACTGTTTACTCCTGAGATAATGATCATGGAGCTCTGTTCCCCCCTAAAAAATTGTTAAAGCTACGTTAAAAATCTAACACACACACCAAACTCTGTATAACCCCATTTCAATAATCTTTAATAGATTTGATGGGGCTTGTTTATTTTAACGCCTGATTGTCCGCTTAGAAGCTATCGCGTTTTTTATGGATTAGTAGATGAAAAGGCAACTTATTGAAGTTGCACAGTCAGTAGTGTAGGAACGGGGGGGGGGGAGTTTTGGCGGTTGCCCCGGGCGTTAGAGGCCTTGGGGCGCCAAAACCCCTTTGGGCCATCATTGTCGCCCTAGGCGCCATTTACCCTCAGTACACCACTGTACATAGTTTTCACTGAGATGTAAAGAAGGCACGCTTACAAATATGGTATCTCTGAGACTTATCCCCACCCCCACCCCACCCCAAAATGGAATAAATGTCCTGTCAAACCTATTTGTTTCCTTAACCAAATAACTTTAAATATGTCATTCTGAACATTATTATTCAGCAAAATGAAATATCTAAATCATGTATAAATATTATATTTATTTCACAAACTTGATTGAATACATAACAAACACACAGATGGCGGTGGTAGATTCAGAATTCCCTTCATCTTACCTGAAGACAACAGTGGGTGGGGGGATGATATTTTAATTTCTGCACGAACGAATTTAGCCCATTAAAGATAGGTGCAGATTAAATATGCAGTAACAGCAATCTGTATAAACAACAATTATTATTCGAATTTTTCTCATCATCATAGTTGTATTGTTTAGTAGCTGTCTTCCCCATTTCGCTCTCCGCATTACAGCTTTGCTTGATAAAGCCTTTCTACTAAACCTATAATTTGCAGGCATTGCGGCCGACCAAACTTTCGATGGACTTTGTGAACACAAATTTCAATGAATTCTGTGACAGGAGATCTTTGGAAGATAATCGATTTTACCTGTCTCTTTCTTCTTTGCTATAAAATAATTTTATAGAATCGCACCTGTCAAAAAATAGCATAAATGTTTTGACAGGCTTTTTTTTTATGAATAATAATGTGTAAAAGTAATTGAATAAACGGCCTTTCAAGTGTAGAGTCAGTTAATAAATGTTTTAACATCAAGCATGTTAAACCCTCAATTTTACAATACTTGAAAAGATGCTGGTCTTAATCTATCATTGCTTTCTTTTTGGAGAAATGACAACAATATTTATCATTTATTTATTTATTTATAATTTATATAATTGATCTATTATTTCGTTAAATGGATTTGGTAAGCATAGAATTAGAAGGTTCATCTTATATAACGCAAATCCTTTTGCAACTGTCGTTTTCCCAAATGGTTTTAGCACGCGTTTGGACCAGTGAGTCGGTAAATTCCTTGTATCAAAAACGCTATCTTTGTAATTAATTTCAGATATTTCCTTAAGACTGTGTTGAGAATTGAAGCCAAGCGTTGAGAAAAACCACGTATCCTTATTTAAAGAATATTCTGAACACAATTTTTATGCACTGTTCTTTTTGTCCATCCATATTGTTAATAAAAGGCCAGAGCTGTTTACAAAGAACTCCATTACATTGGAAAAAACCTTGTTATGATTTTTTGATGCATGAAGTATGATCTGTATATTGTGACGGGACATGTATCATGTATTGTAAGTTTCAGAATAAAATTTTTGGATCCATCTAGTCACAGCAGACTATGACTACATTTTGAATGAAATTAAATCTTATGAGAAAATTAGAAGAAGTTGATGATGTTAATCTCAATAATCATTTTAATATGTTCACGATACCTAACCTTATCAAATATGAAGGGACATTTTTGATCGAGGAAATAATTGCTTAGAACTAGTTATAGTCGAGTTTTAAAAAAAACAAAAACACGAATGCCATGGTTCTCGTGGATTAGCGTTTCTTTTGAGATACTTACCTACGAAACATTTTCAGTCCAGATAATTCTTTCTTGATGCCTTTCTCTATATTGTGTTTACAAAGGTATGTAAAAGCAGCCGATCAAAAGTAACTTAAAACATTAAAAACAAATTATATCTAGGCTGTGGAACAGCACCGCTGAATGATTGTTTTGCATGAAGAAAAGGAAAATTGTCAAATCGTAACTTGCTCTGTTTCTTATGACGTTACAATTTCCATCTACTGTACTAATTTCACTTCTACCTCCTGATGGTATCCCACTGATGAAATCATATCCTTTGACCTATATGTATACTGGCTGATGAACATCGGAAATTGGATATTATAATTATGTAATATAATATAATAATCGTTCATTGTTCAAACAATTAAAATCCATATTTCAATTAAATTCATTATTTAATTCTCACAAGCAAATGTATGTTAGAGAGTTCACAATACAAATATAGCGTGTGGCCAATGGTAATTGCAATACATTAGTTGATAAATAAAACGAGGATTTCCATTGGTCAAAATGTAACCTAACGATCAGCTTGAATTGCGTTTATTTCTGTATAAATCGTGGAACTATTTTCTAAAAAAAAAGCATACTTCTGTAAATAAACCCATGCGTAATACTAAACGTAAACACTTAAATTAAATCAGACACACTGTGTGCCTTTAAAGAAAAACGAAATTCAACAATTTTATCTATGTATAGTATGTTTGTATAATAATAAACGTTCACCACGACAGTCTCTCCAGTCGACTTTCCGGACCTGTTTGCAAATTTCTTCTGTGATAAATTTGAATCCATTAGAGATAAATTTCACAACACAATTTTAATTTGATGCATCGTCAGCATACAGTTATGATACAGAATATACACGGCAACCTTTAACAGCCTTTGAGCATGTCCCTATCAATTTGGTACATAAACTGTGATGAAGAGCGCTCCATGTGAACTAGATCCGATTCCGACATCACTGCTTCTTGAGTGCTTAAATTCAATATTGCCTTCACTAACCGATGTTAATAATACTTCCCTCTCATCCGGGAAATTTCCATCATTGTTCAAACCTGCTACTGTAGATCATCTGTTGAAGAAACCGACACTTGACCCTAACGATTTAATTAACTACCGCTCTGTTTCTAACCTCTCATTCATGTCAAACATCTTGGAAAAAAAAGTTTTGTTCAATCCCAACTTGTGTCTCATCTGAATTCCAATAGTCTTTTTAGTAATGTACCGTCTGCATATCGCCCTCGTCATAGTACCGAAACTTCCCTTCTGAGTGTAGTTAACGATCTTCTCTCTACTTTGGATAGTGGGAAGATTACAATCCTTACCCTCCTTGACTTGTCTGCGGCATTTGACACGATAGACTATGATATATTACTGCACCGTCTCCAGCATGTACTTGATATTCACAACACAGTCTTACTAGGGTTTAAGTCCTACTTAGTCAACAGGAAACAAATTGTATCCGTAAATGGAAATCATTCCAGGCTAGTTGATACATGTTTTGGTGTTCCACAAGGCTCTGTTCTCGGCCCCGTTCTCTTCATTCTGTAAACTCAGCCAATCTCAAGTGTCATAGATCGACATCCGGTTTCTCACGAATTGTATGCTGATGACACTCAGATATACAAGTCTAGCTGCCCAACTGAAGTTGAAGCTGCCATCCAAAGCGTAGAGAGGTGCATTTCTAATGTGACGATGTGATGACATGTAACAAGCTGCAGATGAATGATGATAAAACTGAAGACATCCTGATCACTACACAGAGCCTTTCTAACTGAGATCCTTTACCTCAAACAATAAGTATCAGCAATACCAACATTAAATTTACACAGCCAGTACGAAACGTGGGTGTCACTCTCATTACGCTCTCATTACATCAACATGTAATGACAATGTGCAAGGCTGCATTCGCAATTTTTTGTTTGTTCGATGCCACTAAAATACTTATGTGTTTCTTCTTCTTTTTATGACTATACTATTGGAATTCACTTCTGTTTGGTTCTTTTCGGTATCTACTACAGAAACTTTA
Source organism: Megalonaias nervosa (assembly GCA_016617855.1). Lineage (NCBI taxonomy): Eukaryota > Metazoa > Mollusca > Bivalvia > Unionida > Unionidae > Megalonaias > Megalonaias nervosa. Next base: position 8,996 of record JAECUM010013818.1, read on the forward strand.
AAAGTTCAAAACACGGCTGCTCGGATCATCCTTAGAATACGAAGAACTGAGCACATCTCCTCAGCTCTGTTCACTATACTACATTTCGCTGACTGGCTCCAGTCCAATATACTTATGAGAGTTCACTCATGTGTATACCCCGTCTAGAAACTTACGCTCTTCTTCCGACACTCGTATTCTCATTGTTCCCACTAATACAACGAAGTCATGCGACCCAGCTACATGGAACGAATTGCCCATAGATCTTAGACACCAACACACATTCAAGAGTGCTCTTAAAACTCGCCTATTTCGACTACAAGAACAGACTTAATGACTCAATAATGATTACTTCCTTAATTACTGTTTTGTAATTACATGGTGTTTATTTTTGTAATTTCCTTTTTCTGTTTTAAATATTGTAAAGCGCTTAGAGCTTCTACAGATTAGGTGCTGTTAATAATAATAATAATAATAATAATAATTATTATTATTATTATTATTATTATTATTATTATTATTATTATTAAATGTGAGTTGTAAGGGTCATATTGTAAACAACATATTATATAATTATATTAATCCATGATTGTGGGTTTGTTCCTTAAGATAGCGTCATTGTTTTGTAACATGTCTACTTGGATTTGAGTTCAGGATATTGGTATTCCCCTTGGAAAAACATGGTTTACCTGATCTTTGCCAGGTAGCTTGCTAAAATATAAGTAAACAGACCTATCTAGTTTCAAATTCCATTAAGATGACTGATTATTTTCAGAAACTGGTTATTGCAACACAGGTAAGGTGGGGAGGTATATAAGGTTGTTTACATCAGAATTATTATTCCATATCTTAACATCTGTCTAGTGGAATCGGCCATTTACTTGTGTTCATTTATAATTTGGGAGGAATTTATGTTTTAAAATCATTCATTGGAATTACAAAGTTTTGATTGACTTTTGGGCTAATACCTGTTTTGGAATTACCGTAACATTTAAAGGTATATATTTTATTGCATTAAAATTATTGTCTATTTTGACATGTATAAAATGTGAAACTGTGTTACCTTTTCCCTTTGTTATTGTTGTTGTTCTCAAATCACAACATTCATACGGTTGATGCATATATATGCAGAAGCCAAATCTTGGTGATAACAGAGCGTCATCTCTTTTCCTACTTATTTCTGAACACGTTGATTTTGTGAAATGTTTTAGTAGCCATGTATGACTCTGATTTTATAAAAAAATAGTGTTTGCTTCTTCGTCGATATTTGAAATTGTCTATCAATAAAATGCATATATCTCCATTCATCCATCTTTCCATCATTCTCTCTGCTTGCCTACTTAAGAAAGAAGAAAATATAGTGATTTTACTGTACCAATCTGAAAGTTGATGCAAGTGTAACGTATCGTAAAATTTGGAAAAATATATTTAAAAATGCCGCTAATATCAGCCAAAACAAACAGCTAGCAAAACTATACAAACAAGATATTGTTATGCTTCTTTCTTGATCTAACACGATTTTGTTAATAGTTCATTTGAAACTTGTAAACTTATTAAATCCTTATTCCTAAATAAAGAACAAATGGACATTAGAGTTTGAATACTCAACGAAAAACATACCAGTGTATCCCGAGTCTGAAGAAGACCAACAGCAATTGATGTTGTTGTGGGGCTTAACGCCATTTTTCAGCACACGATAGGTTATACATGGCGGCCAGTATTAATGGTGGAGGAAAAAACCGGGAAATCCGCGGAAAGAACCACCGACCCACGAGAAGCTACTGGCAAGTTTTCTCACATATCCACATTCGCCGAATCTTAGACTCGAACCCACGCAGACAGAGGTGAGATGGCAGTGATCCGCAACGGACAGCGCTTTAGACCACTCGGCCACTCGGGGCCCCTCCAACAACAATTGAAACACTTGAATAAAATTTTAAATGTATTCGAAATATTAAATAGAGGCAAAGATTCTTATCTCTAGACTCTTAAACTTTCCATATGGATTTTTATCATGGTCATGTCCAGATACAAAACTGGCGCCGCACCTACAACAAATGGTCTTATAAAACAGATTCTGCGATAAGAACGGAAAATGTGTGATTACGGCTTTATTAAATATGTATGAAGGATGTGTGCGACTCGAAGAGGTGCTTAAGACTAGATCTAACTGATATAGACATTAGAACACTTCCACCTATATGTAACATGGACTACCTGATAGAGACATCAAGGCACTTCCACCTATATATAACATGGACTAACTGATGGAAACATCAAGACACTTCCACCTATATGTAACATGTACAAGGCTCTATATCAGGCACGATACACTTCCTCGATGGCGTGGGCCGCATAAGCTATTTTTTAAAGCCACAAACTAGGATGTAAATCAGTGATTGAAATCAGTACATTGCACTTGTTTACTTTATATTCTTTTTGTTCATAGTAAATGATTTAGTTAATTAGTGTCTACTGGTTAATTAGCAAGTGTCCCAAGTTCACTGATGCATGCACGAATGAATTTGGGTGCTTTTTATCGGTGAAAAGCAATGAAATTGGCAATAATATAACTCCAAAAGATTGGAAATAAAACATGCTTGACTATTTATTTCTTATCACGTTTGTTTTGTTTGGAAATAGTTATTCATACACATTTCTTTTCAATTGGTAATATAAGTTTTCACTTACTTGTAAAGAGCATAAGTTAAATTCATTGTTAGTTTAATTGCAGTCGAAGTTTATTTGTATTGCCACATCTCTGTGCGTAACTAATGCTATCCGTGGTTCTACTGCAGCTGAGTGCCGCTAGTTGAAAATTGACATCAATTGATGTTGTATTCTTTATGAAAATTACTTTTGAAAACTACTGATTTGTTATGCTAAAAATTGTATTCTGAGGTGGGAATAGAATCATTTACTTTACAGTTGTGTTTCAATTTATCAAAGACGATTAACAATCGTCATTTTGCAATTATAAGAAGCTATGAAAATTATAAAATATACTTCCCAAATCGGAAATTTTGCATACAGAAATACCGAGGTGGACCAATATTAGAACATCAGCGATTTCGGAAGAAATACGATACGTTAGTATTATGTGCACATCTTCAAACGAATCCATATAGTTTAAAACCCGAGACATAATCCTAACAATTTACAGTATTATTTTTCCGTTTTATAGATGCGTGCTTTACGCAATGCCTACATTGAACAGCGGAGGGATAGTATCAGAGCCAACATTTCAATTAATAATGTCTTTCGTTTATGTTAAGTTTAAATGTTTGTTACAATGCTATCTTGGGGGTGGGGGAATGGTCTAAAGCGCTCGTCTTTACCGATCACGGTAATTTATTGTATGGAAATTTGGAATAAAATATCACTGTAATTTCAGATATAACTGAATTATTATCATCTTCCTTTATTAACCAATGTTCCAGCAGCAACAGGTACTGGCAGTAGTTCATGCAGCAACAAAAGTAGCACACCAACCACACCCACTAGTGTCCATGTTCTCTCTATTGCAAGCCTCACACCACATCAAAACAGGTAAGCAGAATATTACAGTGCTAACTTTATTTGAGAACTGTTGGAAATAAGTTGTAATTTTTTAAATAGCATTAATACATGACCTGCTGTTATTACTTTGTATGTCTCCTATTCTGGAGACTAGTTCTCATTTCCAAGGTGATTACTTCTTCCAGTCAGTAATTGTAGGTTTAGAACAAAAACAACACAGTCCATTCCAATGCCTAACTCACTTCCATTGTTCTGAATATTTTCCTTCTTTTCCATGTGTGTAAAGTATAACATATATCTCTGGGTGATTAATATATGTTCTAAAGTGTGTTTTACCTTAATTTAATTTTATCATATCGATTTCTGTGATATAGTTGATCTTTCCTCCCCAGTCCCTGCATTTATTTACAATTATTGGTGCCATGGTCATTTTGTTATTTTTCTGCACACACTACTTAAGCACTGTTTCCATAACTTTTTAGCTTTGCTGGTCTTAGATTAGAAGAGCTCATGCGATGGCCTGCTGTCTATTGTCCTTCTGTCCACTTGCACAAGTGTGTTGCTGCTCCTCCATAAAACTTTGCATAGTCATTCATCCCATTGTCTAGTTGGTCACAAGTGAAAATGGTGCTGCTTAGACATCCAGTGTGGCTGTCATGGTGGTAATCTTGAAAATCTTGTTATTGCTACTCCTACTAAATGGATGATCAACATGAAGTTTTCATAATAAGACCTTTTATAACATCTAGTTGATCCTAAATAAAATGGTGCCAATCTGACATCCAATATGGCCACCATGGCAAGCATCTTGATAATCTTATCTCTGCTGCTCATGAATGAAATGTGATTTCAACATAAAATTTGCACAAAGAACTTTTTATGATGTGTAATGGGCCCAAAATGAAAATGGTGCTGATCTGACATCAAATATGGCAACCATGTTCAAAATTTTATTTCTGCTCCTCCTGAATGGAAAGTCATGTTGATGTGGAGTTGTCCTAGAAGACTCATAATGATGTGTAGTGGGTCCTTAATGAAAATTGTATCAATTAATTTATCTGATATGGCTGACACAGTGGCCATCTTAAAAATATTGTTATTGCTTCTTCTCACAAATGAATGGTCATATTAACATAAGGTTTTCACTTAAAAATTAATTTGGAAAGTCATATCAGCATTGAGTTTTCACCAGAAGACTTCTTATGAAACCTAGTTGGTCCTTAATGAAAATGATGCTGATTACAATGGCAGTCATCTTGAAAATCCTGTTGTTTACTACTTCTGAGTGGGAAGACATTGACAAAGAGTTTTCACTAGCAGACTTCTCATGATGTCTGATTGTTCCCAAATTAAACTGGTGCTTATCTGACACTCAGTAAGGCCACCATCTTGAAAATCTTTTTATCACCATTTCATCTAAATGGAAAGTCATATAGACATGGAGTTTTCACAGTAAGACCTTGCATCAAAGATGCTGCCAGGGTACACAAAATGCATGAATTGTGCAAAATTTGTATTAATTGGTGCACTTGGAAAGCAGCGATGTACAAGAACTTCTGCAGTTTATACACTGCATAGTATACAATAAATGTTAACCCTTAAAGTGCATGTTGCAACATAAATTGAGCTGCCAGTAGAGGTCTCATAGCGCTTGTCTCAATGTCTGTCCATTTACACATCTGAGTAATTCAGCTGGCATGAATGGTTGTTAAACTAAATTTGATTCACTCATTGGGCCCTGTAACAAGTGTTCTGGCAAGTGGGAACTCTGCATTCATCAAAAAAGTATTACTATGCAAAACATACAGAAAGTACATATATGATTAGTGTTAAAGCATAGGGAAGGATATGCCTAATAAGGAAATCATCTAAAACGGGAGAATAATCCATTCAAAACCATGTGCAAGTGACAAAAACCCACATTGGCTGACTCCCAGAATGGTTCATGTAAAGATGACAATTTCATTTGGCAAATACTTCCTGATGATAGCTATGATGACAATGATTTTTAAAGTTTTAAAGTATATGAGATTATTGGAGCTCAGAAAGTGTTACTGGAAAACCAGGGAATAATTTTGAACCTGAAAATTAAGTTGAATAAGAGTTCAATGTACAGATGGCATGCCAGTCAACCCTGAATTCAGTGGTGCTTCAAAATTAAATGTTGAAAAGGCAGAATAATTAAATTATAGGCAATTTAAAAGTAGATTGCAGTTTAAATTAATTTTCACAAATTAAATTTCTTATCTCTGAAGGATCTTGTGCTAAAAAATATATATCATTCTAAGGGTTAAGATATACTGATGTTATGAGCCTATGCTCTTTAAATAAGTAACAGAAAAGAGTGAAGACAACAAGCTTTGTAAAATTTAACAAATAATTTATTTCCCTAAAATACAAAGTGAAAAATGAGAAAAAGAACTTAGGGTATTACGAATTAAATCCAAATTATAATCCAAGAATTAAAGACACAAGTCCTAGTAATAAAAAGTCCTGAATGAAACTGAGTTCAAGTCCCGATGAGATCCAAAATTGAAGGTGATGACATGTCTGTTATAGTCAGTGAAGTGCTGATGTGTCAACAGTCTCTTGTTGAATCACAGAAATATTATTCCAGGTTTGAATTCAGTATAAATTCCAATGAATGTTTTAATCCAAGAATTTTGTCAGAGCACTTTTGTATTTCCAGAGAAAATAATCACTTGAATTCAGTAATTTGAAGAAAATAAAATTCAGCCCACACTTGTCACAACATAATACAGCTTAAAGTGCCAGATGTTAAAGCACAACTGGTAGAATTCTGACAGTCACAAGATAATATAGTTCTCTATTTTACCCCGGGTCACAAATTAGCATTTTCTAAAATCAACCATTACCTAATAGAAAATAACTTTCTAGCATGATTTAATGGGTCTTGTTTATTTAAAACATAATAGCCTATAAAATTCACTTTGGATTCCCCAAAACCCTGGCCCAAATCAACATGTTTACCTGCATAATAATTTGGTCAATGAACTCATACCCATAGAGACAGTGAAGCTATTATTAGTTGTTTACATCAATGAACTGAAAAACTTTTTTTAAAAATGTCAGTCAGGTCAAATAAAACTGAACTCAATTCTGGACAAGGTCAAGTCCAGTAAACAATATTACATTACAGTAGCATGTAATGGAATAAAAATTTTTTTAAACTAACAGACAAACAATTAAATTAAATATATAACATTGAATAAATAAGAAATAAATTAAAAAGTAAGAATATTTAATCAAAATGCTTCTGTCTGAACAAGCAAACTGTGTCACTGATGGACTTAATGTAAGTTTAGAAGTGATCAACAGATTAATGCTTATACAACTAGAGAAACCAACTTTTGAGTATTTTGATTGCAATAGAGCTGGAAGAAAGATCAATATTTATGTGTTAAGTAAATATTGAACTAGGTTTCCTCACTTGCCTTTTATTCTACTCTCCCTTTATTTAGGTGACAAAGTGGGAACACCCCTCCCCCTTAGATAAAATCCTGGTAGCATCTCTGCTTCTAAGACATCCAGTTGGTCCTAAATGAAAAGGGTACCAAATGGATGCCTGATATGACCAATGAAGCAGCCAGCTTAAATTTTTTTCATTGCTACTCCTGTGGTGGTACTGTTCAGACCTTCAAATGGCCGTCATGAAAATCTCATTGCTACATCTCCTAACAGACTTATTGACATGGAGTTTTCCCCAAAAGATTTATTCTGATTTCTAGTTGAACCTAAATGAAAATTGTGGTGATCTGACATCCAATATGGCTATAATGGCACCTATCTTGAAAATCTTTTTAATGCAACTCCACCTAATGGATGGTGATATCAAAATCGGGGTTTTCACCAGAGACTTGTTGTGTCTAGTTTGTTAGCTGTAATGGTCATAGACCAGAAGAGTTTATGAAATGGTCTGTTGTTCATTGTCCCTCTGTCTGCTAGCATAAGTTTGTTATCACTACTTCTCCTAAACTATTTGGAGGATTGCTATGAAACTTTACACACACATTCATCCTATGGTGTACTTGGTCCAAAATGAAAATGGTGCCAATTCAATATCTAATATGGCCACCAACGTGGCCATCTTGAAAATCATCTAATCACTACTCATCCTGAATGGATGGTCATATCAGTATGGGGTATTCACTGAAAGGTTTATTACAATGTCTACTTGGTTCCAAATGAAAATGGAGCTGATCTGATGTCCAATATGACTGTCACTGACAATGGTCATATTTAAAATATTGTTATAAATACTCCTCCTGAATGGAAAGCCGTATTGACATAACATTTTGAGCAGAAGACTTCTTACGATGTTTAGTTGGTCCTAAATGAAAATGGTGCCTGTCTGATATCCACCATGGCCACCACAGGAACTATCTTAAATATCATGTTAAACTACTTTTCCTGAATGAATGGTCATATCTACAAAGGATTTTTGCCGAAAGACTTATTATGTTGTCTAGATGGTATGATAATGGGACTGATCTGATGTCCATTATGTCTGCAACACTGGCCATCTTGAAAATCTTGTTATCGGCACTCCTCGTGAATGGAAAGTCATATTGACATCAGGTTTTCATGAGAAAACTTTTGATGTCTTGTTGGTCCTAAATGAAAATCATGCTGATTTGATGGTCAGTATGGTTACCAGAGTGGCCATCTTGAGAACCTTGTTATTGCTTTCCTGCTGAATGGATGGATGATCGTTTCAAAAAATGGAGTTTTCATTAATGGTGGCAAACCTCATGTCCCATATGGCTGCCAGAGTGTCATCTTGAAATTCTTGTTATCACTACTTCTCTTGAATGAAGTATAATATTGCCATGAGGTTTTCACCAGAAGGTATAATCTCTGGTTGGTCATAAATGAAAGTGGTGCCACTCTGACATCTAGTATGGCCACCACAGTGGCCATCTTGAAAATCTTGTTATCATTATTCCTCCCAAATTGATAGTCATATCAACATTGGGTTTTCACAAAAAGACTTCTTATGATGTCTAGTTGGTCCTAAATGAAATCATGCTTATCTGATGGCAAATATGGTTGCCAGGGTGACCATCTTGAGAATCTTGTTATCACTACTCATGAAGGGATCATCATATCAACATGGGGTTTTCACTAGAAAACTTGTGATGTCTAGTTGATCCTAAATGAAAATCATTCTGATCTCTTGGCAAATATGGCTCCCAGAGTGACCCCCTTGCGAATCTTGTTATTGCTACTCCTGAATGGATGGTCATATCAACATAGGGTTTTCACCAGAAGACTTCTTGTGATGTCAAGTTGGTCCTGAATGAATTTGTGTTGATCTGATGGCCAATATGACTCACATTTGCCATTGTGAAGATCCTGTTTTTGCTAACCCTTTTGATTGAAAAGAAATACTGCTATGGGTTTTTCACAAGAAACATGGGGATTTTACTAAACAACTTACTATGATGCTTAGTTGGTGCTAATGGTACCATCCAGACATTCAGTATGTGTGCCAAAATGGTCATCTTGAAAATTGTATCACTATTTATACTGAATGAATGGTCATATCAGCATGGGGTTTTCATTGAATGACTTCTTATGATATCTGGTTGGTCATAAGTGAAAAGTGCCAATCTGAGTTCTGATATGCCTGCCACAATGGTCATGTTGAAAATTTTGTTATCGCTACATCTCATTGATGGCTGTAATATTGACATTGTGCTTTCACAAAAGACTACTTATCATATCTAGTTAGCACTAAATAGAAATGGTGCCAAAAATCTGATATTGAATCCACCATGACATCCATCTTGAAAATCATGTTATCATTGCTTCTCCAAAATGGAAACTTATGTCAACATGGGACTTCCATCAGAAGACTTCTTATGATGCTATGTTGGTCCTAAATGAAAATCATGCTGATCTGAAGGCCAGTATATGGCGAACTACATTCTAGACCAGAGTGCACTAGTGGTGACTGTATGCCTGTTTCTTCCCCCTTTCAGAATAATCCGTCTTAAGTCCTTAACAGAGTCAGGTTTTCAATCTTATGACTAATTCTGATTGCCCTGTGTTGCCAATAGTTGTAGTTCATTGATCTTATAGACCTGCCTGTTGGAAGAGGAATTTGCTGTCACAGCCAAGAGGGTTGTTTATGCTCAGCACTCCACAAATGTATGACTCTTATGATCATTACTGTGCCGAGGTGCCATTTAATGCACATGCATGCATACATACATACATACATACATACATACATACATACATAACACCATGTGTGTTATATCTAAAAGACCAGAGTTCAGGATTTAAACAATTTAATAAATGACAAAGGTGAGGTAGAAAATGCCATTCAGTATCACATAGTGACTTACATCTATGCAGTGTTTGTCACAAAACTATCATCTTCTGACAATATAGAGCAGACTTGTTTGTCTATATGCCAAAAGACCATGCTGTAATACATCATGTGAAATTAATTATATCATTAAATTCATGTGCATCTTAACAGCTAAATTTATTAGGTTGACTGTAACACATTCTGCCGTACTTTTAGTAGCATGATCTCTCAATGGAAAAATAATTTTAGTGCTAGTGTACTTGAGCAGTGTGGTGGAAGATAGCAGCAGCTTCATAAAGAATTACTACATAATAATTATAAGGCATTTAAATTCAATGACAATCATGTAATAAATCTACTTAAAATTTCTCTTAACAATTTGATTAGTTTCAGAATTTTAGAGTGTTAAAGCTAATGTCGGTTATGTGAAAAGTAATTGATGGTTTATGATTGGATTGTTAAATATATGGCCGAAATTCCTTTCTACTTGGATGTTCATACTTTGCTGCTTTGAGAGCTCTCTGCCTCTGCACTGTCAGCGCTCATATTTATAAACTCCTATTCATTGTCACATGACCTTAGTTAGCCAATCAAAGCTTGTCCTTCTCAGGGCTAGCCATGGCGGTAACAAAGTCAGCTATTAAAACTGCATGTGAAAATGCCTCTGAACACAAAATTTAGACAGAATTACATTGTCTTCTCAATATCCATGGTGTGCATTTTTACTTTTAGTCTTTATTTGTACATATGATTCCATAGAACTGAAATAAAAGATTGTTATTTAGGATCCTTGATAGTACAGTGGTCATACCATTGCATTACAACTCTCTAGTCCACAGTTTGATCCCAGGTTGATCCTTTTCTTCAGGTCATTTCTGGCATCTGAAAGATGACCTCATGCTAACACCGTAAATATAAGGAATACTTGAATTAAGTTGCAACTGGTTTTAAATTTTAAAATGTAGCTTTTGTCAGCAGTTACACTGGGCAGAGTGGGTCATTAAGACTATTACAAGTTTTGTTAGGAAAAAAAATCTATATCTCTTGATACGAGATTTTGATTGCAATTCACTCCAATGGGAAGTTGTTTATCAAACAAGTTTAACTTTTCATACAAATCACATCTGTTTTGGATAATTCAAAAATACTACCATAGACTGCTGAAAGATGATGTTAGTATATAAATTATAAACTATTGTGCATTTTTATCATAGAAGGAAAATTCGTGCCCGTGTCACATACAAGAGCAATATCCGCACCTGGAGCAATTCTCGAGGGGAGGGGAAACTATTCAGTGTCAACCTTGTTGATGAGAGCGGAGAAATAAGAGCAACAGGATTCAATGATGAAGTGAAGAAATTCTACAATTTGCTGGAAGTCAACAAAGTAATGTCTGTGGAACCGATATAGTTTTATGTGCTAACAACAAATGTCCTATGAGGAAAGAATGAGTGATAGTACTGTATTTGTTATGTCATTTTCAGTTATGATCCCTTCTGTGCCATTTCTGTTTGCTTTGGCAGGAGCTTAATGTAGTGATCACTTTGGCATCTGTATACATATCAGTCTGTCAACTCCCCAGATTGTGATTAGTGCTAAAGATTGTTTGCTTTTTAGCTAAATAAAAGACAAGCTGAACATAAAGGAAGTCATTTGTTAGCTTTACTGGTACAAGAGATTATGTGATGGTCCTAAATCTGTTCATTCATTGTCTGGTAGTTGTTATCACTTCTACTCTTAAACTATTTCCTTGTAGGAAGTCCAGAGGTTGAACTGGTCCAAAATGAAAATGTTGCCCCTTGAACATCCAATTTTGTCCTTCTTTCTTGAAAAATCTTGTTGTTGTTGTTCCTAAATGAATGGTCTGATTCAAATGTTTTTCACTTGAAAACTTCTTATGAGATGTTATTGGCCTTAATTGAAATGATGCCAGAGTGACATCATTAGTGTGAACATCTTGGAAATCTTCATATCATTACTCATCCTGAATGGCTTGTCATAAGGAGTAGCACTGAACAGTTTTTGCCTATGGGCAGATTGGATAAGTTGCCCTCTCACCTATGAAACTACCTGAAATCATAGTAAAACTATATAGATCGATTTATATACATGTTCAGACAAGACAGAAAATGGAAAAACTGCATGAGTAAAAGATTGGCAAGGCAAAGACGATCTTACTTTGATTATCTATGTTTTAAGTGATATAAACCCCTCTCCCAACAATGCGTGAAAATTCCTAACTTGCAATTTGTAGTCCCATACAGAACCTATTGTGAAACAAAATTGAAGGTAACAGTTACATCCCAAATATTACATTCATGTGGAGGAATGTGGACAATAACTGGACTGATTTCTGACATATCACTCACTATTAAAACGTTAATAAATGCATAGAAACACAGCCAGGAGAAATTTGGAAGCCATCCATGCTCATTTTTGGTCAGCACTTAATGTCAGACCCAGCTATCACAAACGTGTCTTCCTCAGATATCTTATCTGATAATACCTTAGGATAACTATTGTGACCTTGCAAATCTAGCCCTACCAAGCTAAATATTTTAGCTCAGAAAGCTGTTACCTGCCTTTATAGGTGGCAGCTAAATAGAGTAATCTCCCCTTGATACAGTAACAGATGCCAAATCTCATGAATTTTTCAGTTACTGCTTCCACTTGTGCCAAGCAGCATGCTCTCTCCTGACAAGAAGCCTTTCAAACCATCTACAAGTCACAGAAAGTCATTCCACCTTGAAGCAAGTTGGAGTTTTCTCTTTGAAGGGAATTTATACTCCATCTATAATTGTCCAACTCTTTCTTGCTCCTTTCTTTCAATTTTTCTGTCTTTTGTAGAATTATAACTTTGTTGTTCTCAAACACATAATCACCCCTGGTACATACCAGCATGGGTTGCTAGTGCATCCTCTAACTATGGTGTAGCTTTATTTTATATGCAGGTATTATGTGTGCTTCGGAAAACTCAAAGTAACTTGCTGTATTATTTCCACTGCAGTCTTATACATAAAGTTTTTTTTATACATAATTTGTATTCACAGCATCCACTTCCTATCTATTAAAAGTATTTCTTCTGTGACTTTAACTGTATAGGCAATCTATTTGGCCTTTACTATAGGTAAGTTTATATGTTTAGAATTTATTAAATAGTGTCCACTTTGTAAATATTAATTATGACACTTCAATAATTTTACCAGTATAGGCCACCACATTGACCCTTCATACAGGTTAATTTTTAAATTGTGTGTAGCACTCTACATCCACCCTGAGTTTATAAAAAAGGATGCATGCTTGTCTACACCTGTATATATTTCCTGCTCTATTTTTGTCTTTACAGATTTAGACCATGGGCAATATAAAGTGTAAGCTGTATAAACAATGGAACCATGGGAATGACAACCATTTTACATGTCTAGCTTGCTCTAGTTGCCACTTCATAAATTCAAGATAGATATGCGCCTCTTGGACTGTGGGTCAAAAGGCTGCAGTACTGGTGGCACAAAGATGAAATGCGCAGAAGCACACCTTGACTGTCAAGGATACTGTTAGTATACATGCTGACATCACTTTTGTGAATAATTTAGTTTTTGAAGGGCATCACACTCCAGTCACAAAGTGATCTTAAGTTTTCCCAGTCAGCGACAGCAACAGCTCTGACTTCATCTACACAGCCTCAAGATGCCAAACCTTTCTCTGCGGAACCAATAGTCCTGATACCACATGACTTCAATGGCCAGTCATCTTTATTGGCCACATTTGAGTGTGACTGAGATTAAATCAAGCCAACTCAGATATTGTGTCACGCATCAGAAACACAATCTGGTTCTGTGTTCAGATATCCCTTAAATCATCTCAATATAAAGAATTGAAAAGCATCATAAAATTTCACTGTTCCATCATGACTTTGTTATATGTCTCACAATAGGTCATCTCATCACCACAGCTGATCTTGCTCTCTAAGCCAACAGAGGGAATGTCTTTGTCCAGTTTGCTTAGTCCACACCGCTCTCCTAGATCAGCATTCCCAGGGTAGTACCACAAGTCACTCAATGTACATGGTGCCCAGTTCAGTGCTCCAGTATACATGGGATATGAATTCATTTCATTCTCATGCCATTACCACTTAAAGGGAGCACTTTGTGATCATTTTGAAGTGACAGTCTCTCACTCAGGACATTGTGCATGCATCATGGGCCACCCCTTTAGACAGTCTTCCCCAGCTAAGTGTCAAATTGTGCAGAAGGCATTGGCATTGCCTCATTCACCTAGAGGTGATAAAGTTAGCTCCCAAGCTCCATCATCTGTGCTAGATCTTACTATGACAAGAGAAGACTCTGAGTATCAATCAAGGAAATCTTTTGTTTATTGCCACCAGAATTTTGTCCTCCTCCTAAAGTTCCAGTATCAGTTGATTTGCTAATCAAGAAGGATGAACTGGTGTTCAAACTGCTACCACAGCCTGGTCAAGATGCTGACCTTTTGGGTTGTTTACACAGACAATTAAATAAACCTAGTGTCAACAGACTCTTCTTTTCACAATGATGCCTTTCATCAAATTTTAGTAGGAAGTTCTATAAGACCTACACTCCAGTATTTTACATGGACATCCCAGACAAAGATATTACAGCCTTGGGATGTCAAAACCAAACTCAATACACATGGGTGGAAGTCTTTTAATGATACATAACAGTTGGTGAAGAGTGTTGTGGCAATAGGTTCTGTGTTGGACTTAATCCCAATGGCAATTTTCCAACAAATAGTATAGTTTATCATCTCCCACCTCAAATCCCCCAGGACATGCATGAGAGTCTGCTTGTAGAGTGGCACATATCCTTAGCACACCCAGGCCAGTGCCACAGCAGCAGCGACTATGGTCTGGATCTCTTCCCATGTTGGGGAAGTCATCTCCCTGTGGACCAGGAAAGTACTAGAGCAAACTCTGTGGTTCGGAGACTGCCCAGAGGCCAAGGATCCCTAATGCTCATAATGAATCCATCAGTGCCATTGACGGATCAGTCATTGGCAAGGAAGGGAAAACACCAGAGAGTAAATCTCGCCTCACATTAAGAGATGAGAAGTGACCTCTTAAGGTCAGCTTCCCAGTGATAAAGATAGGCAAATTGCACTCTCATGTGAGGTAATAGCTGCAATCTCTCTCAAATTGATCTGAAGTTTGCTCTTCTATCAGATCTTTGTTGCTGGACTGTGTCTGACTGGTGACAGGGTACTGTTATCAGTCTGGGGACAAGGATTGGTCTGATATCCCAGCCTCCATTTCTATGTTACTGTTTAATCCCAATTCTGATAGGGAGTCCGGTTGTATACACCCAACTAGGGATAGGGATTGGAGTGGCATTCCCCCTTCTCTACGTTCCCATTTAATCCTTATTGGATATGGGTACCCCCTTTACTGGAAAGTGAGTTCTCCTTCTCTCATGATGTCATGGATGCCCCTGCCTTGGTTTCAAGGTAAGGAGGATGTGACAGACTATGGACCTGCTTCTTCTCCCCAGGCCTTGTCCTTCAAAAGAGTTGGGTGAGCACCATTGGCAACAGTTTCCTGCACTTTCCCATCTGTTGAGTCTGGTGTTGGAGGAGGAAGAAGTTTGAACATTGGTTCACTGCTATTGTCCCCCAGACTTGTATCATAAACTGAGGACAAGAAGATTATCTCCAGTAAGAGAGGCTTTCTGGGGCCTCCACTTGTCTAGGTCTTCTGCTGCTTCTACACTCTGTGAAGGTCTGATAACATATGCAGAAGTTTTCTCAGGGCCAGGAATTATCCAGGCACCAGAAGGGGTTATCTTAACCCCTTTTGTACTCCAGCTGCTGGTTTCTGCCTCAAGATATTGAGTTCATTCTCCATCTTGGCCCCTTAGGCCCCATCACCATTGGACTTTGGTGTATCACAAGTGGGGATATCAGCCAGGGTCAGAGTTTGCCTTCCAGTAAGATACCTTGAGGCCTTAGAGCTTAAGGCCTGCACTCTAGTGATGATTGCTTCAAACACCAATTTCTTTTCCATGTACTCCTTCAGGCTCTTGAAACATGAATCATTGTCTTCAGTGGCATTTCAGTGCTTACTGGAGGCACTCTTTAGATGAATAGCCCTCATATCAGAGCTTCATCTCTGTTGGCATGCCATTCTAGAAACATCTAAGGTCTTGCTGGACAACAGCAACAACCTTTTATTGTCTGCACTGCATGAGGTGGAGATGTTCTTTGGAGGTCTCATCCCCTGTATAGCATGACAGTATTTGAGGGACCAACAACACGGGTTCTTGACAACAACTTCAGGACTTCCTACAGGAGTGTTCAGTATACCATTGTATATGCCCACCTCTTGATAAGTCCATTGTTCAAAATGCACAGTGCTTACATCAAGAAGTGGCAACTAGATGCATGAGAAGGCTTGCAGAAACCTTACCAGATATCAGCTAATTTGATGTGCCTCTTTTAATGGATCAGTGAAAAGGTCCCAGAAGAATGGATACAAGATGATAATGGAGAGCCTAAGATGGTTGGAAGTTATTAAAACAAAGTATTGCAGATCAGACTAAGACTTACCAGAGATGCTGTCCTGATGTACATTGAAAACGTTACTAATATTTCATTAAATCAGAGATTACTTGTGCTGTGAAGAAATCATACAGTACATACCAAAATCATGTTGAGGGAAAATCCAAGTCAGAACTCTGAAGAAACAAAAGCAAAATCAAGTAGAGCATCATGACAGAAGCCATGAAAAAGAATGAAAATAGAAAGCAAAAGCTATCAGAAAAGATTCATAACTGAATAAAAGTGAATGAGCCTTTCAAAATGAGTTTCAGAAGTTGTTTGCAGAGGCAAGTGAAAGACTGAATTCTGTAGTAAAGAATATGAACTTTAAGGAAATCAATATAGCTAGTGGTCTTTTGGAGGTGGTAGTATCAAACCTGCAGAAATCAACAGAAATGTTAGAAAGCACAGATGCCAAAAAATGAAATTGATGAGAAGAAAGGAAGACTGATGAATAAGTATGCAAGTTCAGTTCAGTGTTCCATTTTGATTAATACTCCCATCAAAAAATTGATTTGTTCTTCAAGGGAAAGATATCTGCCAAATGTTTTCTGGCTGTTAGTATCTTTTATCAAGGCTAGATGTGGGCCTAGTAAATAAAATATGTATTGGCTTTCCATCATTAATTTTTTAGTGCTTTGTGGATATGTTGTCACTTCTTTATGCCAGTGTTATAAGTGTATAGGCATACACATAGTGCTTGTGGAAATAATAGACAATCAGCATTTAAAAGTGTATTCTTTGTATAACTAATGCTTTTGTTGATCATAAAGGTTGAAAATGTTCATGTGGGAGGGCCACTGTAAGCATATACATGGTAATTAACCTTTAGAATTTTTGTAATTGTTCAAGATAAAGTTCTTTGCAATGACATGCATTGTGGCTGGTTGAGATAATTTAAAATGTAGCATCTAGCTGACTTTGGTGAAAGCTTACACATACTTGTAAACCAGCACTTCTGCATTTGTGTTGTCCTATCATAATGCAGCTTTGTCATATTTAGGGATGTTTGATTATCTGCTAGCTTTTTTAGATTATCAATCTAGTTTATTTGGATATGGTATCTGCAAGAGTTGTAGAAAGCAGCATAATCTTTGTACCTTCTGTCACTTATCCTGTATTTTTGGTATGAGTGGTTATAATCATGATGAATTCTCAGTGTTCTTTTTATTACCATAGTAATGGTGCACTACTAAATACACTGTATAATATTCAAAGAGATCTGCTTAAAGTTAAAGTATTTCTCTTCTTATCTAAGAAATGCACCAGTACTAACTTCCTACCTGTGTTACTATTCCTGTTTGCTACACAAATGAAGATAAAATGCTCTGATAGTTTTTCATACAGGTACAAAATAGTTGTGCATATTTTTCTTTGATTTTTCTATATAAATTATTTTTAAATCCTCAAATTGCAAATCATTCAGATAATAACAGAAGCTATACTATGTTGGCCTATGTGTTTCCAGGGCTGTTTAGAAAGGATGTTAACAATTTCATGTTAATGCACTAAATAGAATTTGTAAAAGGATAGTATTTTATTTTCATTTTTTATATACTGCTAAGTTTAGTGATTGTTGTTTCGCTATAAAAAATTCTGATTAACTAATAAAACAACAGTTATGGCTTCTGTGATGGTGACAGCAGGATGTTTGAGAAAATAGAGGTAACCTGGACTAAATAGCAACTTTTATGTTAGGGTATGCTTCTTTTGGTCACATTTGTAAGGTACGTAAAGTAAAGGTTATATATTTTGTCAGTAATGTGCATCAATTTCATACTAAGTTTCTTCATACAATATCTTAGTTTTTTCCTTTCATTTGCCCTTCTTTTTTGAAGTAGTCCTACTTTGTCCCTATTTTACAAAGAGTTGCTGAAAAGATTGTGGGCCTCAAAAATTGTTAGCAGATTAAAATTTATCCCTGCCAATTTGGAAACTTTTACATACTTTGCTAATTGATGTAACATGATTTCACCAATATGTCTTGGAATGGTAGTATCAGCCAGTTTTCTTATTTTTTCATGTATGTGAACCAATTACAAAATGTATGTGTTTAAAATGGTATTTTTCCATTCCATAAAATATTGCAGCTTCTTTGTACATTAAATAAATTTGCAATTCATATTTACAACACATGTAAAGTGCTTGTTAAATGTATAATGTCTCCACACAGACTCATATAAATTGGCTTTTTTGCTGTCTGTCCATTATATTTTCTTGTAAGAAAGGTAGCTGTAAAACTTTTTAGGAAAACCAGACCAGATTGGATATTTGGATACCCTGGGCTTGGTTCCAAGACCTGTTTTGGGTCTGGTGACTGTAACCTTTTTTCAAATTTTGTTAGACATTTGACTTTGCTTACTTTGACTTTTTTTTACAAAAACCTTGTAAACAAGTTTATGTAAAAATTATTTGTGGAAGGTAAATTAAGTAAAGTATACATATTTTATCAAAATGTAGATGAACTGCTTCAGGCAGTATTGTTTTTTACAGATTTATAAAACTTATTATATGCCCATTATGCATGTTGTGTTATGATGTTGTCCATCCATCATAACCTAATATGTTCCATATTCTCATGGGCATATACAGTTATACAAATCTGTAAAAAAACTGCATAAAGCAGTTACCATTTTTAACTCAAAATATCCACTATCTACTGTTACCAAAGTTTGGTGATAATTTGTTCTTGAAGTAAGGAATAACTCTGTTAGTTTTGGGTTCAGATGTCAAGATCACTGTGGTCGAAAGAAGAAAAATAGTTTCCAAACAATAACATTAGTACTGCATACATACCTGGACCAAACAGTGGATGGCTTGCATTTGGAGTAAGGAAGAAGTCTATCACTTTTGGGGTCAAAAGATCAAAAGTAAAGTTCACTGTGACTGAAAGAAGAAGAATGTCCTTCTCACAAAAACTTGGTTGCACTACCATGGTGGTTAACTTGAAAATCTTGTTATCTCTACTCCTTCAGGATGGATGGTGGTGTCAACATGAAGTTTTCACCAAAAGACTAATTATGATGTCTCCTAAGGGAAAATGGTGCCCCTCTGACATCCAGTTTGACCACCATGACAGCCATCTTGAAAATCTTGGTATTCCTACTCCTGAATAGTCATATCAACATGGATTTTTCACTACCTAGTTAATCCTGATTGGATTCGGTGCCAATCTTATGTCCAGTATGGCCACCAATACAGCATGTTGAAAATCTTGTTTTTGCAATATTTCTCCTGAATCTGCCATTGCGAATCCCAACATGAGAGCTAAATTTATGTCAATTAGTTTTTATTACTGTTTTTCACAGGTTTTCTACATAAGCAGAGCAACACTGAAGACAGCCAACAAGCAATACTCCACTGTGAAAAATGACTATGAGATGACATTTAATAAAAACACCTGCATTGTTCCCTGTGAAGATGATTCTGTTCTGCCCACAATGCCATTTAATTTTGTAAACATAAACGAGCAAACACAACCAAGTGGATTAGTTGGTAAGTTATACCATGATTTTAATATCATCAATACATTACCTGTTGTTAATACTTTGCTTAAATTTCCAGAACAGAAATTACCCAAATCAGTATAAACATTTCCACCCGCTCATTAGAAGAAAAGTTCTAGAAAGTTCAGAACTAGAATTAGCACAGAGTCTGTTCAACATGTCATAGGCAGTAGCCATTCTCCTTTTGATGGACAGCATACTGGATTGGATTGGAATTTTCACTGTACAGAAATATTGCCTTCGCTTTGTCTAGCACACATTTTGAGCATCCAAATAGAGATTTCAACATTGTGAGAATATTATACCCTCAAGTCTATTGCAGGTATGATTGCAGTTGCTGCTGTCTTGTGAGATGATGACATTTGTGTTCTGCTTGAAAGCACTACTCTTATGTAACCCTTCTGCTATTGGTGATTGGGTCTTCTATAATTGTACCTAATTTGTATCATAAATTATATTTGGTTTTTTCCAGACTCTTGAGAAGTCAGTCTCCCTATTCATCTCCAGCTTTGTTTGTGACCGTCACCACTGTTTATTCTACATTTAATTTGAAATCATTCAATTAATGATGACACATTAACTAGTGCTCCATGTTAATTTCCAGACTCAATTTAGAGGGTCACACACCAGCATTATCATCTTTTGTGTGATCAGATGTCACGCACTATTCATTTATAATTATTTAGTGTTTTGTTGAGTACAAAACATTCCTTGTCACCAATACTCAGGTGAAGTATTACTGATATTAAACAGTGGTTGACCACAGGTCACACACCATATATTATGTTCTATAGTGAGTTGGAATTACATAATTCATTTTTATTCATTATAATAATATTTCATTTCCGCTGGTGTCACAATCTTCTTTATTTTCGATGCTCATGTTAAGCATTGTTGATCATGTTTGACCATAGGTCTCACAACACTTATAATTGTCATCAATACTATATAGGCAGGTAAAGTATTGCCAATGTTAGATTGTATTTGGCTCAAGGTCTCATGTGAGCAATTAATTTTATTATCAACATTTGTTATTGCTATTCATTTTTGTTTGCAGCTGTATAAAGGTAGAATGTGGGAACATGTGGGCATTAAAAAGCCAGATGGGCGATACATCCCACCTAGCTTGCGTGTACTGATTGCCAAAGGACAGACAGGTGTCTTTTCTGCCATTAATGGTTGGATGAGGTCTGAAACCTTGCTTAAAGTAAATGAATGTATAAGGGGAGGAGGAAAAGACCTTATTCCTCCTTATCTATAGAACATGTGAAATCCTTCCATGAGTCCCTCAGGTCTCATTACGTTTGCTAGTTTCATGCATTCAGTTTTGCTTTGCACCTAGATATTGTCACTTCTTAAAGGTATTCAACTATTATGTCCATATGCTTATACCTACTTTCCATGGTGCACGTATTGAGTATCAGCAGTTTATATCATAGCAGTCCTCAGTGTCAGACTTCTAGAGTTATGGTTAACATGTGTCCCTATATGCCTCATCTCTGCTATTTCAGGTTGAACATACAGGTATCAGACACTCTCCACAATCCTACAAACTCCCTTCTTTCTCTGAGCTGTTTATATAGGCAGATTCAGTGTTTGTCAGGTGTTGAGTTCTGGGATGTGATTTGTCACATTTTGTCAGATTTTATACCTAAAATTAACTTTAATTGAAACTATATCTTGTGTACTGTTCATGTTCTAACTATATTTCTTAATGTAGTTTGCCCAGTTCACAATTCATACTTCTCTGGCTCTTTGATGGATTCCTCTGTGGGTTTCTCCAGATGTGTCATTGCAAGCAAGTAAATGTTTTAGGTCATAACTAAATTTAGATATGTCATCCTGTGGAGCTAATCTTATGATCTTATGTTTGGGTAGAGGCATGTGATTCATGCACTGCATCCCATCTGCATTCTTTACATTCAAACTGCAAACTTCGTATGTTGGTGGTGATGTGTTATCTGATGCAGATGCTCTGCTCAACTTTATGCTATTCTGAAAACAAAAGTACCATCAACTTCCCCAATATTCACCATGTAATACTTGGACATTTTTTGCATAGTGTCCTCTTTCAGCACTGTTATGTCCAATTGCCAGTTTCATGCTTTCACAACTTTCAGAACTTTTCTCCCCCTCCCTACCATTCTGCATTCTGTTTGTTTTTTGCATAATAAGTTTTATTCTAAAGTAAGTTCATGACCAACCTTTGTGGTTGACTTGCACTTAAGGTTATAATGACACCTATAAATTTGTGGTCTAAAGTCCAGAGGTCATAGTTATGGTAAATCTGAAAAGAAATAGGTGTTTTTTCACATAAAGTTTAGTTCAAAACTACATACCTTGACCATAGGTCAAGGTTATTGAGACCCATTTGTCAACGTACTCCAGAATCTACCATCTGGAACCAATATAGGGGCTTTTAAACATGGGGCAGATTTATAATGTGCCATTCACATTACCGTATTTACTTTAATACTACTGTAATATAAGTTACTTATGGGACAGGAAAATATAATTATCATTTTTCAATTACCATAGCTGTGTAGACCTATTTGTTTAAAGGTCGCTTCCATGAAAGCAAATGACCACTTCATTGTTATTCCAATTATTTTCAAAGCATTATTTCTTAGACTTCATCATATTTTTGAGCCATTTAATGAAGTTCAGTACAGTGGTGCCTTTGATTCAAAACCAAGAGATGTAGTTTATTCAGTGCAAGTTAAAATCTTTAATGTCATGTGGTGATACGATGACATAAACAAGGTCACTACAAATGCAAGCGAGTAACCAAACAATATTTTTGTTGTTTTAATACTAGTACCACATTTCTCTGTCAAATGCATCACCCAATCACATTAAAATCAGGAATTACTTTTGCTACCTCCTGAATCCAGCCAGCCTATAGACTTGAGAAAGTACATCCGACTATACCTGTATAGACAAGGGAAGTAACTCTTACCAATTACCTCCCCTAACCATGCTTGGTGGCGCTCCTTGTGCCAGATATCATTAGTTTCAACTTTCACTGCAAACTGTCAACAGGCCTCCGAGAATCCATGGAATTATGCATTCATTTTTTGATATTTAATAGCCATTATCTCACATTGTATTTACACCTGGTCTGTTTTGTTCTTTATATTTCCAGATAGTCTGCAACAACATGGCTATTCAATGTAAAAACATGCAGGCATTTTAAGGTGGCAGGAGACAATAATGAAACGTGCCTTGCCTGAACTAAATGTTTATTATCCAAAATCTGTAAGTTTTTCTATTTGTAGATGGAAGACATGTGGTTCATAGAAAAAAGCTCATGGGCAAGGAAAAAAGGACTTGATCCAAATCTAGTGATCATGACATTTTAAGTTTACACCCTCCCTCTGACTTGTTTTCTAATTTAGCCAGGTATACAGGAATGCCTCCCACTCTACCTATTAAACTGCTTTGTAGAGGGGATATATTGCAGGTGGATGCCAACAGAGATCTTGAATTGAGAGTGATCAGTATGATCCATAAAGTAAATATGATGAATTTACATTAAACAATCTAGACAACCCAGTGGGTATAAGACCAGCTTCCCACCCAGAAATGATATAAGTGACGAATCTGGGGATATGGGAGTGTTTTATAATTTTGCCAACTAATTAATGGCCAGCATCATTCTTATGGTGAATTATTTACCACTCCAGCTTGACCAACCCATTTGGCTGTCCAGTCACCAAATTGACTATAATAATATATTTGCAGTCCCAGCTGTCAACATTACTGTCCAGTTGTCAAACATTATCCATCCATACCATCAGTGACAATGTTTTATGCTGACTTTGGTATTTGGACTGGCCAGCCATCCTTCTGGGGATAACCAGCCAGGCAGGCAAACCAAACCAACCCTGCCATCTGTCTTGTCCCAGCCATCCATGTTGCCCCAGTCAGTCATACCAGGCCATCTGGAATGTCACAAAACCACCTTTGGTAGCATTCAAGTATGGAAGATATTGGCAAAGTATTCTGATAAAATGGCAGCACCTTTGTTGTATGGTATGACATTTCTCATGACATACCCACTGGAGGAATAGGACCCTCAAGTCAATGATCATTCTGACTTGGAATATCCTGATAATTCCAATCCTACCATGGAAAGATCTAAATTCAGTTTCAAAGTGGCCATAGAAGAAATTTTTTGTATTTGTGCCCAACAGAATGTTCCCCACCACTGATTACAAATGCAACTTACAAAGTAAGGCTTCGGTTGATAAGGACAAAGATGGCATACATCTGTCCTTCAGAATTTTACCCCAATTTTGAAGAGTGCAGAAATACCCTGCTGCTTATCAGAGAAAGTCAGTGATCCTGGTAATAACAAGGCCTTTTCTTCAGCAAGTCAACTTCTGGCCCCTTGAAGTTTTTCTCCATATTGGTGTTGGTCTCACAGTAATGCCTGACATATGGATGTGCCTAGCCTTGACCAAGAGTTCACTGCCATGAATATCATCCCTCTGTTTTATGAGGTGGACAGCAAATTTGCAAAGTCTGTTCTTGGCTCAACCTTGTCATGAACAGCCTCACAGATGGGATATACTCAGATGCAACAAACTTATAGAGATAGAATGAGCAGTAGGAGATTGTCTAATCCTTCTTCTCACAGACAGGCAGAGAGGAGCAAGAGAAAACAAGTTTTCTCCTCCTCTAGGCCCCCTAACCTCAATGACTTGTCTCCTCTACCACCCCCTTGCAACCTAAGGTGGGTGCATTGCTCCTTCTGTTCCAAAGATCATGTACCAATTTATTCCCTCATGACCAGTGGTTGATACACTTGGTTTCGGAGGGACTCTGCATCACATTCAGCTAGGCCCCTCCCCTCCCATCAGAAGGAGATAAGGACATTGCTAGACAAAAAGGGTTGTAGAGATTGTTAAGAAAACAGCATCCTTGGACTTGAAGCAATCTGAATTTTTTTGTCAACACTCCAAAGTTCAAAATGGAAACAGCAAATTCCATTCCCTTGTCAATGTGACCCAGTGAATGCACAATAAGTATGGACCAGTCTGATGCATACTTCTACATCCCCAAGTTTCTATTCCAGGCAGTGTTTGGTCAAGAAAGTTAATAGGAAATTGTGCCTCATTATAGATTTAAGCAATCTCAATGTTTTTATCAAAGCTTCAAAGTTCAAAATGGAAAGAGCAAGTTCTGTCCATTTTTCCATATGACCCAATGAATACACAATAAGTGTGGACCTGTCCAACACATACTTCCACATTTCCCATTCATGTAACATCAAGAAAATACCTGTGTTCACCTACAAGGGTACAGTGTATCAGTTTCATGCTCTACTATTTGGCCTCAACTTCAGCCCTTGGACTTTACCCAAACATTGGACTCCAGCATGACCCTTTTCCCAAAGATATCATCATCTGGGACGTCAGCGTACTTAGACAACATCCTCAGAAACACTTGATAAGTTCCAATTCTAGACCTGTTTATGACAAGGTGGAACAATAAGCTGGTCATCTTCATCTCCCCATTCCTGGATCTGAATGCATCAGCTGTCAATGACCTTTCAGTCAGATGGGAGGGAATCTGGGCCTATGCCTTCCCCCAGCAGTTCTGATTCCAAAGTTAATCCAGATGAAGCAACTATCATACAAAACATGATTCCTGATAGCCTTGTCTTTGGCATCAAAAGTGAGTTCCATGCTCTTTCTGTGGATCCAAACTACCTACAGTTTTGTTTTGATGGCTCAGTCATTTTAATGACACAACAGGGTTTCACTGAACAGGGTTCCATCTACTGACAACCAGAAAATAACTTTATGGCATCTCTCAGTGATCGATACTTTGAGAGAGGCAAGGCTACAGGACCCAGTACATGCTCTTCAAATTTACCTGAAGCACAGAAAGTCTATTCAGTGTGGACATCAGAGGCATTTCCTCCAGTTAAACCATGGAAACAGGACATAAGTATACAAGTGAATTTGTATTGGTTAAAAGGGAGTCATTCAGTCAGCATACTCCGATCTCTCACAGGAACAGGTACATCTGATGAGGATTTCAGTTCATGAAATACAATCTATTTCTAAGAGCCTTGCCTTTCAATACAATGTCTCAAATAAGCATATAATGGAATCAGTCAGCTGGCATGCTCAGTCTACTTTTACCTCCTTTTATTTGTGTGACATGGCCTCACAAAATATGGACTTGAATCTAGTTGGTCCCATGGTTGCTACTCAGACAGTCACCAGACCATGCCATTCCTGACACAACCACATCCTCAGTAGGACCTGATGACTTTCACTGGATTCACCCCAGTAAAACCTTCCTTTGTAGTTATTTATCAAGTGGGGGAGTTGACAGGATAGTTCCTTGCACATGTATATTTGCTTTTATTGAGTTGTGTCAACTATTATTAGGAAAGTTTTACCCTTAAAAGTAGAAGAGTTCTTTTGACCCTACAAGGTGCTATTAGGTAGAGGTTGGATGGTCAGCATTTCATCCTCCTCCTACCTATTCTCCTAACGTTAATGAGATTGGGTAATGTATTTGACAGAGAAAGAAAATGTTATGGTTAATTATGTTTCTCTGAAAATACTTACCCAATCTCATTACTATAAATCCCTCTCAACCTTCCCTGCAATGAGAGCATTCTGTCTCAGACACTGCTCAACTTAAAACTGATTGTATCTGGTATATGGACCACCCCAACTAGTGGGATAATAGAAGGTAATCTGTAAAAGTTAACTTCCCTTTGTTAATACAAGTAAAGACAGATATACTTTTTCAAGTCCATGGGATGGCTGGATTCAGAACATAGCATAACTAATTCCTAATGTTAATGTGATTGGGTAAGTATTTTCAGAGATACATAATTTACTGTAAAATTTCCTTTTAATGAGCTTGGTATTTAAATTTTCAGGTAAGACAATGTAATTACTGGTGACTTTTGACAATATTTATGCAATATTGCATATATTGGCAACAGTAAACTAGAGCAAAAATGAGAGAAGTTACTGTTAATAAGCTTACAGCATTGTGCTGATGCTCCGTGCTTGTCATCGCCTGATGAACTTATATATATATTATGTGTTTGCGATTTGGATTTTTAATATAGCATTAACAATTTTTCAGTCATATTGCTATGATGTCTGCACTGTGGCAGTTTATAGTAATGTCTAGAACTAGGGCATCATGCCACAGACATGAAGCATGATGTCCCGCCCAGTCACATTATCCTGACACTAGGCTGACCAGTCCTAACACTAACCTCATCATGCAGAGTGCCAAGCAAGGCAGCTGTTAGTACCATTTTTATAAATCTTTGGTATGATTCAACTGGGGTTCAAACCCGCGACCTCCTGCATCCTAGGCAGATGCTCTAACCTCTTAGGCCACTGGAGTGGTCAACTTATACATAGGAAAATAATAAATATATTCTTTTATTTCTGAACTAAATTATATTAATTTATATAATTTCTATCTAATAATTTATGATGACATTCCTTAACAACTGCAAAGTCTTGTTTATATTTTATATAATAATATTGCAATTGCAAATATACACTGAACAGTCAGAATAAATAAAAAAGACAAATTCTAATATATCCCAAGGCTAATAGTACATGAAAATAATTGTTTAATTTTATGTCACACTTTTATAAGTCATAAAAGAAACATTTTTGAAAATAATTAAAGGTGTTCCATGTCTTATAATATCCCAAAGCTTATCATCATTACTATAGTTTTAAAATAGAGTTCAGCCTTTAATCATTACCATGGACATATGTAGCACATTTACTTGTTTTGTGTTTTTATCATGCAGTCTATTAAAACCTGTTGTTACTGTTATTATTGTTGAACCTCAAACTGAATGATTCAATAAGGCAGGCAGGAAATGATATCACCATATCTTGGCCAGCTCTTTAACACACAAATCCATCAGGACTCTTACCTCACCTGGTGAAATATATGGTTAAAGTGATCACAAACAGATATTATGCATTTTATACTTGTTATAGCAAGCAAGGCATATGATTGATGTTTACAGCAAGTAGGACATAGTGATAACTTCTTCCCTGTTACAGCAAGCAAGAAACATAGGGCTGACTGTTAAAGCAGGCAAGACAGGCCTGTTACAGTGAGCAAGTCATAGGGCTAACATTTTCTTGTTACAGTAAGCAAAATATTGGGCTGACTTTTACAGCAAACAAGACACAGACTGACTATTAAAGCAAGCAAGACATAAGACTGACTATTAAAGCAAGCGAGACATAAGACTTGCTGTTAAAGCAAGCAAAAGTTAGGGCTGACTGTTAAAGCATGCAAGACATAGGGGTAACTTTTTTGTGTTACTGAAAGCAAAACATAGGGCTGACTTTTGCAGCAAACAAGACATAAGGCTGGCTTTTATGATAAGCATGATGTAGGGCTGACTTTAACAGCAAGCAAAACATAGACCTAACTGTTACAGCAAGCAAACAATAGGGCTAACTTCTTTTATGTTATAGCAAGACATAGGGTTGATTACTGTTACACCAAGCAAGCCATAGGGCTAGCTGTTACAGCAAAGAAGCAAGAAGACTTAGGGCTACCTGTTAAAGCAAGCTGGAAATTACTTCTTCCTTGTTATAGCAAGTAATGCATCGGGCACACTGTTAGAGCAAGCAAGCAAGACATATGGCTAACACAGTCAGTCCAACTATTACATCAAGCATCCTGCTAATTTCATGAGCTTCATTCATTGTTGCATCACACTATATCAAGATTTGTGTAGACCTTTTGTGACTGAGATTTTTCATGTCTGTGTATCTGCAGGATGGAGACTGATTCATTTTCTTACAATTAGATTCTTGTTCTAATGTTGTATTTCTTCTTTACTAAAATGAGGAGGTGGAACCAACTGGAAGTTCTTCAGTCAATTGAAGTCAGAGAATCTAGGTCAGGGAGACAAAGCTGACTACTTTACCAGCAAGGGAACAGTCATCTTCCTGCGGAAAGAAAACTGCATGTACCAGGTAATATATCACAAAGTGGTAATTGGTTTACACTTTTGGATACTTTGATTTCTTGGTTTTTATGTCATATGGCTTATTAGGGGTTTTAGCTGACACCTACTAAAAACAAAGCAATCCCAGATTGGTCACAGTGAGAAGATCATTGACTATTTTGGAATGCTTATCTTGCTTACATTCAGAGCTGACACTTTTTTCACAGGAGCAATGATCTTCGCAGTCAGATTTTAAAATGCATTGTTATGTTTGTGAAAGTGACAAATTTATACATTGTAGTCAAGTTTGCAGGCCAGATGTAGTGTTGTATTGAATCACTTTTCAGTCCCTCCAGAACACAAGAAAGTAGCCACATGTGTATGAATTTACATATGAAATACATGTGACAACATGTTCTTTAAGTAAATGTTTCCACACATTAAATACAGGTGACATGACACATGTTCAAAATACATGCCACATGCAGTAAGGGCTTCTCAATTGAATAATCTAATGCTCAGGACAAGCCTTTGTGTCAAGGGCTATACTCCACATAATACAGCTCACAGCCCAGGTTATACACTATACAGCACAAGCTACAGAATAGACGCCACAAAATATGGGTAAGACAGTAGATAGAACAGGTAAGACACCACATGGTATAGAACAGATGCCACAGAACATGGTTAAGATAATAGATAGAACAAGTAAGACACCACATAGCAAGATGCCACATAGTACAAGAGATATTCATCCTTGTTCTCGTACCCAACATGGTTTACTTATGAACTATACTGCTTAAACTTTTACTCAAGTACCAGTTACATGAAGCAAGTTTGATACTAAAATGGGTCAAAATCACGTTAATGTTGTCATGTTAATATTGTGTTCTAACACATGTCTTCTCAGATAAACATATAAGAGACAAGGTTTGTAACTGGAGAAACTGCAGCTGCACACATAGCCCTTGATTTCTTAGTGATATTCACATATACAGTGAAATATTTCAGTAATCTAGGTGTCGTAAATTCCCTTGACATCATTAGGAGTTAGATATGGGAGTAATCTAGGTGTCATAAATTCCCTTGACATCATTAGGAGTTAGATATGGGAGAAATTTAGAGAAGAGAATGTCAGAATGTAAGCTTTCCTTGGATCATCAATACTTTTTAGACTGTGCAGCTTTATGAAAACAATGCCACACCAAAGTAAAGATGCCAGCATATATTTATACAAGTGTGTAATTATTTTTCACAAGACAAAGGACACAAGCCTGAATTTGAATGAAGTATGCATACTGTCTCAATTTCCACCAACTTTTGTGCTAGATCCATTTTGGTCAAACCTCCATACTGGAGAGATACACTTGGATGCTGTGAAAAGGAAGATTACTGATTAGTCAGTACAATTAGAAAATATTTAGATCATTACTCCAGGCAGATTTTGACCAATCAGCTGTTGTCTTGGCATTATCTATAAATAGATTACAACAGCCTACATTTTGTGAAAATTAGAGTGTGTTGCATGTAGGCTCGTGCAAAAGTAAGAAAAGAAAAGAGTGAAGACAACAAGCTTTGTAAATTTAACAAAAATGATTTATTTCCCTAGAAAACAATATAAAATAAGAAATAGGACTTACAGTTTTGTGAGTATAATCCAAAATTTAATCCTAGAATTGAAAAATATAAGTCCTGTCACTAAACAGTTCTGATTGAATCCAGGTTCGAATCTCGATGAAATTCCTATATGGAAGGTGATGAGGTCATTGTACAAATTGCAACAATTCCTCGTTGAAACACAATTTATAATGTTCTGTTTAGAATTCGAGAATAAATTCCAGTAAACGTCTTTGTCCCAGAATTTTCATAAAGAAAAGCACTTGTTTTGTTTTCTAGAGAATATGAATTATTAAATCCCAAAAAACAGATGAACTTTAAAAACAATCTGACATCAACAATAGAAGAAACACCTTGAGCTCTGAGGTGTAGGAATACGACTGATGAAATTTTACTGAGATATCAATATTAAACCCAACTAAAACGTCATTTCAATCCCATGTGATGGGTCACGCGATCTCTTAACATTGAACAGCGCAATAAAAAAAATGCCATTTAGCACGTAGGCAAGAATAGCCCTATCTAAAAATCAAATTCTCATGCTGGAAATAAAAAAAAGAAAGGCTGTTTACAATTTATCTAACACGTGGGCTGAAATGACCTTGGTAATAGCCAATCGTTTTAACTCGATGTTTACAAGATCTGTGAACCAGGGTGAGCTAAAAATAGTGCCGAAGTAACAGCTATAATCTAATCGGGTCAAGCCAATTTTCCGAAAAGATATTCGAATCCAATGAAGATTATCATTACAATAAAATGTAATGAAACAAAATAAAAAAGAATCTTAAAACTAACACAAGTAATTAAATTACATCTACATAACAAGTGATTCAGCTGAGGGCTGTTCAGTAAAATATACATGGGACCCAGGGAAGGCATTTTTAATACAGAATAGTCACCCATAGAAGCATTTAGAATTTTGTCTTGTTTTCATATAAACTCTTTGGGTAATCTGAGTACCTAGCATATATTTTTAAAAAGTATGTATGTTTAAATGGACACATTGAATACTCATTTTGAATATAAGATGGCAACTTTTTTCTTGCAAAAAATATTTACATGTGTATTGAAGTATCTACTGGCACATTTCCTTTGGCATGACAGTATATCAATAAAGCTTTAGTCTTGAAAATATCAGTGACTTGTGGCAACTGTAACTTTGACCAGATGAAAGTAACGCAGATTTGGACATTCTTTGTTTCTTAACCTGTAAGAAGTCTGACTGATAAATATGTGAATTAGCTCAATGAAAGAGAATATTTCTCCACATTAAAATGATGCCTAAATTACTGGAAAGTGTTGTCACAAATGCAAATACCATTAAGAAACAAAAGACTAAGTGTGAAAATGCAACATAATATCTGCATGATATTTGCCTATTTTTGTATCAAGATTACAAAGTCATTTTCTTTGCAACACTTTCTAGAATTACACAAAGTGGGCAGATTGGGCATAGGCTATTTATAACTGACACTCACAATGTTAAGCAATGTTAAACTTAAACTTGGCACTTGTTAAGCAAAAAAATGTGTTTCCAATCAGCCGACCATCCTTGTTTTTCACTGCCAACCCTAGCACTTTTTTCTCCCCAGGTTTAAAAAAAATAATCAAAAATTGATTTGTGCATCTAACTGAGCCAGTTTTGCCCATTACTTGAAGCACTTAGTACAAGATATATATATATATATATATATATATATATATATATATATATATATATATATATACTAATCATTATAATATGTATGATGTTTAAAAACAAAATTCTAAAACAAATTCTTGAAAATTGATTTGTACATAAATTGAGCATGTTTAGCCCATTACTTGAAGCACTTAGTACTTATATATACTAATAATTATAATATATAAAATTGAAATTATTTGATTTTACAGTTGTGGAGTTAAATGTGAGAAGAAGATGAGTTATGTTTATAACTATGAATGTCCAACAGGAGTATTTTGCAGTTGGTCAAAATATCATTACCATCAGACATGTCTGACATGTACAACATTTATCAGAACCTTGAAACATATACATACATACATACATACCTACATACCTACATACCTACCTACATACATACATACATACCTACATACATACATACATACATACCTACCTACATACATACATACATACATACCTACCTACATACATACATACATACCTACATACATACATACATACATACATACCTACCTACATACATACATACATACCTACATACATACATACATACCTACCTACATACATACATACATACCTACATACATACATACATACATACATACCTACCTACCTACATACATACATACATACATACATACATACATACATACCTACATACATACCTACATACATACATACATACATACATACATACATACATACATACATGCATACATACATGCATGCATACATACATACATACATATATACATACATACATACATACATACATACATACCTACATACATACATGCATACATACATGCATACATACATGCATACATACATACATATATACATACATGCATACATGCATACATACATGCATACATACATGCATACATACATATATACATACATACATACATACATACATACATACATACATACATACATACATACCTACCTACATACATACATATATACCTACCTACCTACATACATACATACATACCTACATACATACATACATACATACATACATACATATATACATACATACATACCTACATACATTCATACATATAGACATACATACATACATACATATATACATAAATGCATACATACATGCATACATACATACATACATGCATACATACATACATACATACATACATACATACCTACATACATACCTACATACATACATACATACATACATACATACATATATACATAAATGCATACATACATACATACATACATACATATAGACATACATACATACATACATACATACATACATACATACATGCATACATACATGCATACATACATAC
>JAECUM010013819.1:0-42671 GCA_016617855.1 Megalonaias nervosa
TACCCATAAATGTATCATGATTAGAGAGTATGTCAGTGTTATATATCACAATCAGGTTTTGTGTTCAGAGGTCAAAGTCCTAGCAACAGAAAAAGAAATCGTCTGACCTATTTCATGTTTCTCTATCTGATATTTACTCTATTTTCACCCAGATTGATATGGCTAGAATTATTTATTTATTCATAGTGAACTCTGAAGTTGCGTATCATTCCATAGTTTTAGACAGCATGCTATTTTATGTATATGCTAGGGGAATTTCTTTATTTAACCGATATTAGATGAAAATAAGACTCGTGTGTAAATTGGTGGGGCACTGGAATATACATTGAAGGGCGAACTTGGACTGAAGCCAATCTCACACAGCGTGGTGTTAGCGTCTTACGTTTACAACAGTGACGTCATCAAATCTTGTGTTCAAGCTTTCGGTTCACCCACGGATGTTTTTGATGGACTAATCCCTACACATGTTAAACTGAAAAATGGCCGGGTTTCTCAGTTCGAGGGAGAAATTACATGACTCATAATGCGGTGAAACGTCAATATTATCTAGCTTTAATGGAACCCAGCGATGTTTAAGACCAATATCTTTCATTCAGTATTATTCATATAATTTGGCATATATAACCTTTTGCACGTAACGGCGGCATTGCGGATTTAGCAAAATTAACACAAATATATGAAATATATGAATGATCTACCATTGGAATATATATATATATACTTATATAACAACCTTATATATATATATATATATATATATATATATATATATATATATAATGAGAGAGAGAGAGAGAGAGAGAGAGAGAGAGGGTATTGAACAATAATATTCAAGAGACAACTTAACTGATGATATCAAATATGACGCGATTTGATGATATGAAAAAGGTATACTTGAAAGGCTGAGAAAAATGCAGATTGACAGCTTATTTTCAACGATGACATTTAAATAAGTAGCATCTGCTGGCAACATTGTCAAATTAATGCAGCACGAGCAAGAAATAATTACAGATTTGATACGGGTAAATGCACAAAGTTTTATTCAGCTATATTTACTGTAAAACTTGAAGATCTTCTAAATGAACCGGTTCAGTAATGTAACGAATCTCTATATTTTACGTACTCTTACATAACCTTATATAACCTTCAATCTGTAAACAGTTATTCTTTTTAAAAAGATTGAAGAAGCGTTGCAAATTTCTTGAAAATAAAAGTGCACGCTTAGCCAAGATAACATACACATGTGAACGTTTTTTTTTAATTTGTTTTGTTTTTTGTTTTTTTTAAAAAACGGATGAATAAAAGGAATCTACTTATGAAATGGAAAGGATATGATTAATTGATTAACAGTCGGAAACCGACTAAAATCATTATGCTGTGAAAACAAACTGATCTCTAAGTCACTTAGCAACAATGCCTTGTCACATAAGGATAACCTACCGTATCGGATATAGCATAGTGGTGGCTTATCTTTACTACGGTGACATCTTGTGTTGTAGCTATCGACTGAAATCACTTGTCCCACGGATGTGTCAGATCAACATCGGATTTAATCCGGGCAAAATAAAAAATGATCGGGTTTCTCAGTTCGAGGGAGAAATTACATGATTCATTATGTGAGGAAACGTCGATGTTTTTTGGGTTTTAATGGAAGCCAACAATGTTAGGACCAACATCTTTCACGATTCAGTATTATTGAGATGATCTGGCATATACGACTTTTGCAAGTAACTGCGGCATTGGGTCTCTAAATGAGTAATCAAGACAAATTAATGAACATAAAAATTATAAACAAATATGATCGATTTATGGATCTTTCATCATGGATGATCAATGTTTAGAAATTAAGCATAAAAATAAACAATGATTAATCTACCACGTATGGTGATCAATTTATTTATTCACATTATTATTATTATTATTATCCGAACCAACGTCATCACCGACAGCAGCACACAGGTTATTCAAAAACTCTTCGAATTCTACGACTCTGCCATAAAGATATGAGTTCTTTGGCCAACATCGCACCTCCAAATCTAGACATCTAAACAGTATAATGGACTCCGAACAGTCCAACAGCTCTGCAGCTACCAAGTAGCTGAAAACCATTTTTCTAAAAGCAAAATATGTTTCTTCGATAATAGTTACCCAATCACAATACCTTAGGAGAACTACTACTACCCCGCATTTCTAGCTCTCCCAGATTAAAACGTTTTAGCTAAATAGCTACATGTTATCTGCCCTAGGTAGCACTAGAGTGATCGCCCCTTGATACCGGTATTGGCGCCAAATTCCGTGAAGTCGTCAGTTACTTCTGGAGCGGAAGGCACGTTCTCTGTGTTGATGTAAATGCTGAGAGGCTGGGAGGGTGTATGTGTATTATGATTGGATGAGTATTATCGAAGAAACATATTTTGGAAGAAAAAAAATTGTTTCTTCTACGTTACCCAATCACATCACCTTAGGAGAATAGGTAAGAGGTGGAGGGAGATACATCCCCTTACCCAGCACAGACCATCTCCGGTGCCTTAAGGTATCTAAGACAGCTTCTACAGGGAAAGGTAACTTTTGCACTACTGGTAAAGGTTCCTCCAGATCGCATGAGCCTTTTAGGATGAAAGATCTCTGAAAAAAATTGAGAAGTGTACTCAGATCTCCATCCCACTGCATGGATAATTACAGTTAGAGAACCCTTTAGCTCATATGCTGTGTTTGTGGCGGCTATCCTAACTTCGTGTGTCGATATGCAGAGTAAATTCATTGATGTGAATTTATTCCGATATGTGAAACAGATGGCCCACTATATTCAAGATGAAAGTGTCCGTGTCGATATATCGTCCTTCCCTTCTTTGATGCAAATGAGTCGTGATCTCCCTCGATGCAACAGGACGGTTTTTGAGAAATACCACATCTGAGGTCGCACTTGGTCCTGAAGATGACCTTGAGATGAAGTGTCCAGAGTAGATAGGAATTATTACCCATATCTGATTACACATGAACGGTAGACTGTTCTTGGCAATGGAAGCAGGATGTTTAATGAGTGATAATGATCTAACTGCATGTAGAGAGGTGCACCAATACGAAAAATATTCGTTGATTTTGTCGGCAGATCGCCAAAACAGTGAGGAGGCAGGACTTATATAAGACGTAAACTAATGAGCTCTTGAGAGCAGTTCAAATGGTGTCTTGTTCGGCCAGGTTAATTCCCATGATAAATTGTACCTGGGCAAGGATCCAGTGTCATTGGCCAGGTGAAATCCAAAATGAACAAAAGATCCAATAGTGTTTTGGTTTATCCAATATGCTTTCTTCCATGATAACACAGTATACCGGTGATCGTGGAACAGTAGGTTTAATCGTGATTGGTGCTAACTGTTTCTCATCAAAAAGCAATTTAAGTTAGCTATTGAGGTATGGATGGTATAAAGTGCTCCTGTGAGCTCCACTGAGAATATTGTCTCCGTACGCATCTAAGGTGGATGACCATATCATTTGAGTAATTCTCCAACACTTGTTGTGAGAACTGTTTCTTCTTGAGGGCGTATTTTAATAAGATCCAGACGTGCACGTTCAGTAACTCTGGTTTGCGATCAAGCACTGCCATCGTGGTTGCTTAGCGCAGTTGAGGAAATATCGAAATTCCTGGCTATTCTATTGCGAGATTGATGAGGATGATCCAAAATTCCCATCTGAGTTGAGCAATCAGGATGAGACACTCTGATACTGTTGATTCCTGTATTCCTTCAGAACCCGAGGTATTGGAGAAGTGTATACATTTGGCATTTCCGATCCAAAGAAAAGCATCGATTATCCATGCCTTTTGTATCGGGACTGGTGAAACAATGGTTGGGATTTTGGCACTCCACCTTGTCGCCAATAGGTCCATCATAGGTCGATTCCATTTAGCATCTGTTGAGCGGAAACTGAAGGATGAAGAGACCATTCCGTTTATGCTGGTTTCTTCTTGCAGGACAACGTGTCCGCCAATACAGTAGCCAGCCACGGATATGTCGAACATAAACGTGGACTTGTCGTTGAGGACACCACTTTAGAAAATCCCAAAGAAGAATATAAAGGTCTGGGGACTTGGTTCGGCTTTGCTGTTGAAACGAGTCACCACAATGGAATTGCCGGACAGAATGAAAACTTAGTTCACATGCATGTTCTCCAGCCACCATTGAAAAGCTTTCAAATCGGTTTTCGTCTCGTGAATGTTGATATATAAATAATGATCAAGAGAGGGTGACACACTTCTATGGCATCCCGAAATGGTAAGAGACTTGCTCCCCCAGTCGTCTGTGTTTACATCCGTACCGATCGTGATTGCAGGAGGTTGTAGTAGATGTATCGCCGACGTGAGTCCATAGTGGTTTTCCTTGCCTTTGAGATGCACCTCATATTGTACAGATTGTGAAAGTTAGTCGAATGGTCAAGGTATTGCTTCCATTTAGACCACAGAATAATTGTCATGGGAGTCCAAGAAGGCGACATAGGACTATGATGTCCGCTGCCGCATTGAGCAAAATTCGGCAGGAGAAGGAATTTTCTATCAGATGGGTTGCTCCGTATAGACAAGAAATCTACCACTGCATTAAGTAAATTCTAATTCCGGGTGAAACATTCTTACCTGACTATTGATTTCAGACCCAGTCAACCTAATCTTGAAAGGGTACGAAGCAGATTGAAAATGAGATGGATGGTAACACGTGAAATCATGTCTTGCTTAAGAATGTAACTAGCCTGCTGTTTTGGTGAATGACAAAACTTCTGGAAGCACTGCGTGTGGGCCCAGAAGCCACACATCTTCCAAGTCGACACTGCTTGGGTAGTCTCTATAATGGACGGTATTAGAACCCGTTGTTGCATCTTATCGCCAATCCAAGAGTGTGAAAGAGTTGATTGAATTCGCTTAGGATACGACCAAGTTATAAATACTGAGTTTTAGCTGAAAGAACTCTGGGCAAAGACACATGAAGTGCGCTGAACGTGATATAGAGGCATCACGAAACCACGTTTCGGGTCCAAATGTCATGGTAAATCTTTTCCATTCGGTAGCGGAAGATTGGAACCTTCTGCCTAACGGGATTGTGATAAGGTGGGCATGAATGAATGTTATTTGAGATAGGGGTCTCGTGGAACTCTGGCGAAAACGATCTACCTACCTTTGACTTTTCCACTTAGTTCGGGAGAACTGGTTTTCGACGGTGGTAAATTCGACAAGACTCCTTCCCAGTTGCATGTGCTAGGGGTATCCCTGCGATCTTTTGTTGGCTAACTTACAAATCCATCTGCTGTAGCTGAGACTGTGAGGGATAGGTAGAATGTATCCTTGTTGGCTTGTTACCATTTCCGCCATTCGGATCATTAAAGAGGAGATTAGGTTGCGATTGTAGCTTGGTCTGTCATGGTCATTAAGAAAGATGGAGGCATTGCATCTCGTTCCACCTGTTGTAAGCTCAAAGCTGCTGTTGTGGCCATGGCCATGGTTTGTTGGGCCTTTATGTTATGAAGTGGGGCTTTCTGTAAACAGGCTTCCACGTATTTGCTGTGAGATTCGTGGTTGGAGAAGGTAAGTTGTGTTCCTGTTGACGATCGCCATCGATATCAGATGCAATGTTGATCCCACGGTCAGAACATTACGAATAAACTCATAGGTGCCCAGTTTGAAAATCGAGGCAAGGCATTTGCGAGAAACAACGCAAGTAGAAGCTTGATTGATGATGTCCCAAAATGTCATTAACTTGTCACATTATCGAAGCAACTGAAAGTACATTCTTCCGCATTCAATGATCACCTGATGTCCAAACTGTAGACCTAGCAAGTGATGTAGAGAAAAGAGGAGGGCAGAATTCCAATGGGAGCGCACAGAAATCTTTTTCAGTCCATACGTTTAAGTCGGAATTTCATTCATCATAGTAATATCTAATAACAACGAGGGAACTTGAGTGCCATATTTCGTCGGTATTGGATTAAGATAGTGAAGCCGATGTCTCTTGTGCTACCTGCGAAGTAGTCTGAGAAGAATGGCGGCTCACTACACTGATTGGTCTCGCTCATGGTGTAAATCTGTAAGACACAACAGAGCAGACAATATATACACGTAGTGTGGTGAGTGTCCCGCTTTATGAACTTAAGAGTGTTCGTGCAGAGTTACTCACTATGATAACGATCTGTAAAGGGGCACACGTAGGATGTACAGGTAGAGAATTAGAACATCGCTATTAATATTTACAAAGTGGACGCTAAGTAATAAATTCTAGTAAAAAGTAACCCATACAAAGGTCAGTTTTGACTGCATATACAGGTAAAATCACTAAAGCGTCTATTACAGTAACTACATGTACGAAGTGGAAGCCTAATATTCAATTCTAGTAACAACTTACCCGTATGAAGGCCAATCAAGTGCCTATACAGGTAAATCACTGAAGCGTCGCTTACTGTAATTACACGTATAAGCTGGACATTACTGAGTAAACCATGTGTAGAACACTTACCTATACTTATCCGACCAAGGCGGAAGTTCTACAGTAAAAACGAGTTTCTATATTACACACAAAACCTGCACATAAAAAAGGAACTGAAGCGTCATTATTGATACTTACTAAGTAGACGCAACAACATCCATTATAAGACAATATTACCAGTAGGAAAGGCCCAATGACGTTCCATACAGGTAAAATCAGTAAAGCGTCACGTATGCAACTATAAAATTAGACGCTAAGACAAGATTATATAGAAACTTAACTGTGTCCTGACTCAGCGGAAATTACACATAAATACTAAATGAGTTTTCTATATCATGCACCAGAAATTCACGTATTAATACGGTTACAGCAATGTGAAGGGACGCAGTCACGACACGTGCAGGTATGTACCGAAGGGGCCTAAGTGTTTGTGAAAACGGCAAAATGATAACATATTGAAAGATAGGAAGCGTTATTATCAGTGATAGGAAGAACAGAAGCGTTGGAAATTTATAGTTGGAGTATAATTCCCTGCGAAGATGAAACTCCTCCAACTTGTTTTGAGGTAGAAACTTCCAAACTGCTTGTATGGATTTTGCAAGGCCCCTCTGTCTGTAGAGAGCGCGCCATTCGACACTAGCGGAAGTAGTAACTGACAAATTCACGTGATTTGGCGCTAATCCCAGTATTAAAGAGAGATCACTCAATCTAACTGCTACCTAGGTGAACAGATAACTTTTAGTTATTTAGCTAAAACATTTTAAGCTGAGAAGGCTGGATTTGCGAGGTAGTAATACTTCTCCTAAGGTATATTTGGGTAACGTATTTGAAGAAGATATATAATTCCTAAATCTGTGTAGTGCATGCAACACAGTCATGTACAAATACAACGATGAATGTTACCCATGCAATCACGTGGAGTTGATTATTACATAATAGATCATTTCATCATAACTAGCGTACTATATTACTATCATAATCAGGTTCGAATGCGAATCTGTATCCGACAAGTAGCATCTTACAGAGCTTCAAGAACTAGAACGTTTCTCATCCTTTAAAAAAGTATATTGGAAATAAGAATAGGCTAAATTGGGTGGGTGGGTGTGATATAGACAAATATTACGTATTGTACGTAATAATTATTAATCCGCCAAAATTTATATCTTCGGGTATCCATAGTATTTCTTTCTTAATACCCTTATAATGATAATGAAAGTACTTGCCATTAGCTACTTATCCTAAATAACCATTATACGTATGCATAAGTGGGATAACTACAAAGCTAACAAAATGCATCTGATATGGGAAGACTGTTTTGCTCGGTAAGGGTGTATTAAAATCCAGTACACAGAGTATATATCTACAAACATAACAGTTTCGTAGAACTTTCATTTGGCATCTAATACTACTGAAATTAAACGTAAGAAATAAATGGTGCAATGAATATTGGATATTGTTAAAGAAGTCCAGGTAGTGGCAAAATGTTTCAAATGCAACAGAGAAAATCTGATAGAAATAATGGAGATAAAGGCATGCAAGATACAAATGATGTAAAATACGTACAAAGGAGTCAACAGTTTTGACTCTTTTCTGCAGACTGCAAAAAACCGGTCAGGTCAAGATATTGCTAGACTGAATCAAAACATAAGGGCATCCATAGCCATTGTCTTAGGTGCACAAGTTCAAATAAAACAAGCATTTTCAACTGTCCAATGGCTAAAAGTTTTTTGTTTTTTTTAAAGAAGAAAGCTATTAATTTTAGGACAGCAACGTTATGGCTCAAACGAAGACATAACAAAATTACAGGACTATATGTCAGCATATGAAGTAAGATTAGACCATAATGTTGGTGGTTACAGGTAATCTCTATTACTGAGTGACATAGTCGTAGAAATGGGTACTATCAATGGATACTACAACAAGTAAAGAAATCCATCGACTCGTTTACTTCAGATTAAACCCTGATATTGATGCCATAATGGAGATCAAAATTCCAAAAGGTTATAACAATCTGTGGCAGTACTCACGAAAGATTATTGGGAAAACCACGCAAAATTACATGGAAAGGAAGGACAATGTTCCATCGGAACAAATCACTTGTGGCGACGACAGGCCTAATATGAGATTATTTGATGCAAATATCTCTCCAAAACTCGGTGTCTCTGACATAGCGATTTAGAAAAATAAAAATCAATATTTATAAATAAAAAATAATTGTTTATATTTATACTAATGATTGCAGGAGCTGCTAAAGTATACTTTTAGAAATTTTTAGAAAATACGAATAAAATTCGATTACGATTTTATCTACGGTGATGAGTATTACTAATTTCTATTACTCCGAAATATTTACACGCCGAGCAAAACTTTAAATGACAAGCCAACTAAAGCTGAACAAGCAAAATTGGCATGTTTAGCAAGAAAATACATATCTCCAGCTTTTTCGAAAGGTAGATTATCACACCACCAATTAATGTAGGTAAAACGATAGCTTTTTAATTTTTGGATAACTCAGACAAAATAAATTACCAATATTGATCAAGCCCTTTCTAAATTTTGTCAGCGAAGGATTCACTCTTGTCTCATGGTATAGCAACAATTCCTTTACCACCCCAACAAAACCTTTAACAAAATTTCATATAGACAAAGTAACAGCTGATATTTGTCATCACAACACCAGTGGTTAAAGCAGCTCTTGCTACACATTTTACTTGACATAGTACAACCTTTCACTTAATGGCAATTTTCTCTACCGTTTGAATTGATTCTTTCAATATATTCTCTCAAATTTCTCTTCAGTTATAGTAAATGTCTGGCTAATTACGACTTTTACTCTCAACACTTCAGACTATTATTACAAAACAACATTCGACTTGCGTCTGCTCTTTACTAATCTCGCTGTTTAACTCTTCATTTTCATACATTTAAACATCTGAAATAATCATTACAATAAAATATAATGAAACAAAAAATAAAATAAAAATGAATTTAAAAACTAACACACAAGTAATTAAATTACATATACGTAACACTTGCCATCAAGGTTTGGTTATTTATTTCATCCACATCATTGTTTTCTTTACGACCGCCTAGTATAGATCGAGAACATGCGTGAGACATCAGAATATCCGATGGAGATGCACTCCCAACACTTGGTGCGATTATATTTTTACAACTCATGGTTTTAAACTAAGCAACATAAAAAGCTAAACCAACAAGTTTAGTAAAATTCAACAAATAATTTATTTCCATAGAATACAAAGTGAAATTTTAAACTAACTTACAGTTATTTGTGAATTAAGTCCCAAATAGTCCCATCACAAGTCCAAAAGTATAGAATGTTCGAATGAATTCCAGTATTGAACGCGCTGATGTACCACAAGTATTAGATAAGTTGATGTGTACACTCTTGATGTATCACAATGGTATCATCCAAAACATCTTTGAATGAATTCACAATAATCCCAAAAACAATGATGTAGTCCAGAATGTCAATGAGCATTTTGCAATTACAAAGAATATATTTTAATAATTCCTCTTAAATTATAACTGAACACAACTAAAAAGTGATTCCACAAGTACTGATATTAAGATAAGAATAAAAGATTCTTTTTTGTCTTATCACAAAACTTATATAAAAATACTAAGGCACAATAAAATGACTAGTATGTGGGCCATTTTCTCATCAAATTCGTAAACAAGTTCTCTTTCTAGAACCTTCTAAGGTCCAAAGACGGCTTGATCATGCTTACACATATTTTCTTAAAGTTGAAGCCGCAGAAGTAATAAGTTTTTGCAAATAACCCTTACAATCTACCAGCATAGACAAAATCTGAAGACACAATCTAGATATTCATAACAGTATTGAAAGTATTTACAATGTTAACAGTGCCAAAACATGTTTTACATCTATTATATCATAATTTTTCTCCGTTTTATAATCAACATCATTTCCACCGTATTCTGAAATTTTAGGGATGGGTAGGGGTTAACTAACGAAGATATTTTTGTTGGATGCTGGGCTAGACGAAAGCCGAAGTCAATGTATGCCGGCGTTGCAAAGCGGGCACAGGGTGTACCATAAAGTCAGTTGAAAGGAATTGTTTAAAATGATATACTGAAGTTGCATATCTCCAATGGCGACAAAAATGTACTATACACCGAATTTAAATAACACAAACTGAACATGAAGCATATGAGATAAAAGGTCAAAAGATCAATGAGCAAGAGTTCAGAAACAGATGACAGAAAGATAAATAAAGACGACATTTGAATTCTTCATCAATGCTAGAGGTGCTATAATTTACTAATCATTGTTACGTGCTGTAATATACACTGACAATATGGATCAGCATATTTCTTTCAGTTGATAATTCAGGCAGTTTTCAGAACGAACGGTAGGATGATTAACGACATAAAATGGTTGATTAAAGTTTAGCCATATATGATAGACATCAAATTGATGGTGGAACGAACATTCTCAAAGACATGTCTGTGTGTGTGTGATGTGTGTGTGATTTGGATTTTTAACGTAGCGTTAACAATTTTTCAGTCATATCGCTACGATGTCTGCGGTGTGGCAGTTTATAG
This sequence comes from Megalonaias nervosa, assembly GCA_016617855.1. Classification (NCBI taxonomy): domain Eukaryota; kingdom Metazoa; phylum Mollusca; class Bivalvia; order Unionida; family Unionidae; genus Megalonaias; species Megalonaias nervosa. The sequence goes on from JAECUM010013819.1 coordinate 11,055, forward strand.
TGATGTCTAGCACTTGGGCATCATGCCGCAGACATGCAGCATGATGCAAAGACAAAGACATGTCTGATTTTTACTTTCACCTCATTGCTATTCAAACTTTACTTCTTTGCATCTTAATTAATCCGAAGATTTTGTCCCTTTTATAATATCATTCCCTTTTATATTCGTAGACTTTTTTGTATTGTTTTGTGAGCTCATTATTTTCGTTATGCTATATTTAATATTGCTATACAGGCAATGTTTGCAATAGCTGCCAGTTTTGAAACATTCTGCCAAAGGTAGCGCGTGCGAAATGCACAGTCGCCAGAGATAGGATCGTCACAAAGATCTACGTAGAATCGAACCTGACAACTGCCTTGATAAATATTCACCGGAGTTCAGAAGGCTATAAGCAGAGAGATTGAATGTTGAATGAGAAGATTCCAAAACATTATAAAATTGCAATAAAAAATCGTTCATAAAATTTTGCTTATAGTCAGATACAAGTCTTGGTCTAATATTTGTCAGGCTAAGCAAGAATCTTGGATGCAAGTACTAAATAAAAATATAAGTAGTGAGGAGTGGTCTGAGATTTATAGCCGGGCGAAATGTTGTACCAAGGATACCAAGTTGATCTCTTTTAACTTTAAATTAATCCACAGAATAATCGCTACTAATGATTTTGTGAAAAGAATTAACATATTGGACGACAACAAATGTACGTTCCGTAAGAGAGAGAATGAAAGTATTGAACGTCTCTTCTATGATTGCAAATATTACTTCACAGTTCTGGTACAGTTTTATTGAACATTTTGCACCTTCTTGCCCAAATATTGTACATTTGTCCAAAAACGAAACACTTTTAGGAAGTGAACAACTGGACAGTTTGTGTAATTTCTTGCCTATTTTGGCAAAATATTATATTTTTACATGCAGATTCAATATGCAAAATCCTTCCATTTATGCTTTTAAGCAGAGAGTTGTAATGTACAAGAACATTGAAAAATACGCTGCTAAGGTAAATAAAAAAGAGGACCAATTTCTTCAAAAATAGACAACAAATGAATAGGTAACTTGTATCTGATTAAATGGTAAACAGGAACAAAACACTATTTTCAAAAGTCTATGTCACCTATATGTATTCGTCTATTTAGATTGAGTATCTAAAGAGATTGTGTGCCATATGCATGTGTGCATGAGTGTGTGTGTGTTGTCTTTTTTTTAATAGATTATATTTATTATCCCTAGTTTATCTGGAAACAAGAAATGTTTGATTGTAAGGTGACCCTGGGATGGTTCCCCTATTACGGGGATAAAAAAAAGGACTATGGTATCTATTACGTGTAGGGTAGTACAAAAGTAACAAAAGAAGAGAGTGATTTCAACAAGCTTTGTGAATTTTAACAAAATAATTTATTTCCCTACAAAACAAGGTAAAAATATGAAATAGGACTTACGGTTTGTGAATATAATCCAAAAGTTAATCCTAGAATTCAAAAATATAAGTCCTATCACTAAACAGTTCTAATTGAATCTAGGTTCGAATCTCGATGAAGTTCCAATATGGAAGGCGATGATGTCAGATGAGGTCGTTGTTCTGATGGCAATAGTTCCTCGTTGAAACACAATTTATAATGTTCTCTTTAGAATTCCAGAAAAAAATTTCCACTAAACGTCTTTGTCCCAGAATTTTTATAAAGAAAAGCACTTGTTTGTTTTCCAGAGAATATGAATTATTAAATCGCTCTAACGATGTAAAAATACGACTGACTAGATTTACTAGCAAATGGCTGTTTTAACCCCCGATTTTATATCACATGGTGGCTCACGTGACGGTGCTACGTGACCACTAATTTAAACAGCGCAAAAAAAAAAAAAAAAAGAAAAGCCAATTATCACGTAGGCAAGAATAGCCCTATCTAAGAATCAGATTCCCACACTGGAAATAAATTTATAACAAGGCTGTTTACAACTCAGCTAACACGTGGGCCGAACATGACCTTGGTAATAGCCAATTGTTTTCATTCAATGTTTACAAACGTCTCAACAAAGGTGAGCTAAAAATAACGATAAAGCAACCCTTACGTTCCAATTAGGTCAAGTGAATTTTGCGAAAAAAGATTCAAATGCAATGAAAATTATCATTATAATAAAATTTAATGAAACAAAAATAAAATAAAAAAAAAGAATTTAAAACTAACACACAAGTAATTAAATTACATATACGTAACATATCATCTGCAAATACAAAGATAATTCTCTAATACTTTGATTGATCGGATACAGACGTAATCATGGCTGTTGTTATAATATCCATAAAATTTATTTCTTTGAAATTACAAGAAATGTATAATAAAATATATTGTTTTTCCCTGAGTATTTCCTACGGGCATATGCTTTGTGGCTATGTAAATAGAATCTTAAAATTGTTAATTAGTTGAGAGATAGTGTTACATTTAAGGCATATGCCTTCTCATGTGGGTATTTTCAGACGCACATTCTAAGACAAAGAATACTACATATTTCTGATATTGGTTAAGAGTGAATTTTTATTACTGCAAAATACCATCTGGTGGAAAATGCAAAAATCTGAAACTGTTGATATTCAGCAATAATTATGACACGTTTCAACCTTTTGTAATATGCGTCGGTATGTTAAAAATATAGAATTGGTCTTGGAATATTGCTTTCTTCAGAATATATAATAATACAATCTGTAAAATCAGTAATATTTGTTCTATTTGTGCCATAAAAAGTGACATCCTCTAAAAAAAATAAATATTTGTCAGGTTATAATACAGCTTTTAAGTATATTGTTTATTTGGTATAAAAAAAGCAACCTTTGTTCTGTTTGTAACGCAGATGAAACTACAGCTAATGTACAATAAGCAATTCCGAAGACTTTGAAAAGGAAACATAACAAACCCAAACATGAACATCATTAACAACACCAAAAAATTAAATGATGTCTGCATCGTCAAAAAATTCCAGAGATTGTGTAACTTATTTCCAGGTAATAAATAGCAGAGCTTATATATTTACAAACATATGTTGAGAGTCATACAAAATGTATAAAGTACGTCTACTTAAAGTAATTAAATCTCCTGTCACGGTTGCACACAACGTGTTTTTGAAAATATTGTCTAAGATTTAAAGTGGTCTATTATCTGATCTGGTCTCAAATAAAATTGCAAACTAATTATTCTATTTTCACTTAGTTCACGATTGACTGTTACATGCACGAAGACTTTTACCTGATAAAAGTTTTAGCACTATGGGAACATAACGAAAGCAAACTTACATTGCTAAACGCTATGCTTTTGTGCTAACACATCGCACATCTTTTACCTGCAGATAAATGTCAACAGAAATCAACAAAGAGTATCAACACAATTTACCATGCGGTATTAAACTTTGCTCTTAATATTGCCTACACCAGTCTTTTGAAAAAGCTATTAAGGTTTACAGTACGCCCGCCTTCTAACGTCGATATTGAAAAGTTGTAAAGCTAATTGTTCCAGTTTCCTTTGACCAGTTGATAACTGACTACCTAATAGATTATACTATCAGACGAAATTGTTGCCCAAAGCATGAGTAAGTTTAAACGAAAGAACTCTACCTTCTTCGGTACTCATTCTCTGCACTTCTATTTGAAAATCATAAGGCAGCTGAAGAAAAATGTAAGAATTACATCGAATCACGACAAAGCACATATCATCAAAAAATGATGCTCATGAGTCGGTGTTGTATGCACTTGTGGGTAGCCGACACACTCGCATGGTGCCCTAATAATTAATTCTCGTCCATCTACACAGTAATTCTGGATTCCTACGAAAAAAATCAAGGTATATGGGATTTATTTCAGAGAATTACAAATATACACAAAACAGAACTTTGTTCGAATCTCCGTAGAGTACTAAGTAAGAATTATTTAACCTGTATGATAGTATTATTTGTGTTAAATATTAATTCTGCCTAGTATTACTAGCATTATCAAGCATTCTGCTGTAGAATCCAGGGATGGCACTTTCCATTCTGTTTGGTGTATATTTGTAATAATTAATTATATATACCTTGTATTCCTTCGTAGGAATCCGGAACGACTGTGCAGATAAATAAGAATCAATTATTAAGTCGCCACCGACTTATCGTTTTTTGGTGATGTGTCCTAAGTCGTGATGGAATATGGACTGGTGCGTGCAGCAAGACGATGGGTACCCTTTTCCCACGAACCTGGGTTCTAATTTCTGTAGAGTACGAATTAAAAAATTTCTAACCTGTATGATATTATTTTTGTATTATGTGTGTGTGTGTGTGTGTGTGTGTGTGTGTGTGTGTGTGTGTGTGTGTGATAGAGCGGGAACCTTGTAGACCTCATTTTTATCACACACTACTAACTGACCAGACTACATCTGCGCTACGTGAAAAAGGTCTTAACTTTAGACTGCAAAATAACTAGATTGGCAACGATGTGGTTAAAGAGATCGAGCACTACTGAGGTGTTGGAAAGAATTACACAGTAGCATACCAACAGTTTCGGGTAATGAAGGTGTAACAGCAGATGTCTTGGATGCTGCAGGGATAGGTGAAGGTTTACTTGTTTCTGTGCGTTTAGTTGATCAAATGCAATAATGCTATGATTTGCTGAAAAGGCTTTCGTGGAAAGTTGATCTGCATTAAATTTAAAATCATGATAAAATAGTTAATTCGCCAGTCAGTTAGTATAAATAGTGTTGACATGTTAAACAAAGCAATAATTGGCAATGGAATATTCAACGAGAAGTGTATTTAATCATTAATGAATACAACAGATGCGTAAACCAAACATGCAATCAGTTAGAAGATGAACATCGCGGAAAGCCAAGACATAGTAATATTGAAAAAAAAAAAACAATCCCCAAAACCCCCCAAAACAACCACATATAAAACACTATCTTCAAGGAGATGACGACTAAGAAGGGAAAATATATATGTGAAGCTTTTGGCGGGAAGTTACATTTTGAGCAGGATTATATCAAAGGGTGAATTCACGATGAATTTGCAGTTCATAGTTGAACATTGAACAAAATAGTTATCTCTTGATTGTTTGAAATTTTCCTAGATGATTATATAGTTAAATTACAGTCGACAGCAAAGCGTAGAGAATGATTGATGGACTCTGTGAGAAACGATTACTTTGTACACGTTGTTGCTCCAATCGAGATCATAAATAACTAGACTTTATTGTTCGTGAATTCCAGTGAAGTAGCAAACAATATATTTTACTGCATCAATGAAAAATTTAAAACAAGAACAATTTAAATAATGAAGCCGTAATCTTGAGAAGTTCATGAATAACACCAAGAAGGAAAAACTGAAATGGACACAATGAAGAAAGTGTTCAAGCTGAGTTGTTGTAGCACGACACAAAATATAATTAGTCTGAGTAACAGTTACACATTGTACATCAACAACTACAAAGCTAGATTACTAGGATTAATAAAGAGATGTATATATGCGTGTACTGAATCTCGTGCAGTTTGTGGATTTTTGAAACAACCAAATGTATACACTTACATTAATCAAATCAATAAAAATAAATACTGTTTCAACTGCAAGTATTGAATTGAGTCTTTTCCTGCTAAACTGCTTTCACAGAGACTCTGATTCAAGCGGTGTTAATGATTGTTGCAAAACGGAGTAGCATAAACAATTTAAAGATCATTATAAAATCTTTGAGAGGTCCTGGTGTTTAGTATTATCTTTAAACGTTAACCAAAATTCAGAGACAGTAACAATGAAAATTGGACAAAACCCAATTACATCAATTGATGATTCAATTAATAGTGCCTTAAATCTCAACAATTACCGTGTCAAAAATGTTGGTGATTCCTTGAAATCATTTGTTGCAACTAATGGTCCATTTGCGGAAAGAAAAGGATTTGCTAAAATAAGTAAGACTTTGGAGGAGATAAGTTTTGAAGATAGCAAAAGAACCGGATTCTAAACACAGTGGCAATGAAAAAACAAATAAAATCTTCAAAATACAAAACATATTAATGCAAGCAGTAAAAAGAGTTTAAATGCACGTTATTTGTTTGCACAGAACTATATATGTTTTTCCTTGACCTAGAAATATAAACACAAAATGATCAGACTTAGACAAGGTATGTGCCTGATGTTCAACAATGTTTGAACTAGTCAAGCAGGGGAGAAATCATAAATCGACATGGTATAGATAAATTAATATTTGGAACACTAACTTTACATTCACAATGTGAACAGTTACAGAACGCTTTGAATGATGAAATTCAGCAAAACGAACAAGAGACTAAGTTAATGTGGTAGACAGTACAAATTGTTAATAATGATTTTAACGTACAAATTGCTAACTTAAACAATAAGATAACAGCGCAAACATTATTGCTCTAAAGGTGCGCCTACATTTAATAAATTCAAAGCAGACTTCCCTAATGGAGCTTACCAGCGACAATTATTTTTTGCAACATGTGTACTGTATCATGACAATTACAAGTATCCGGCCCAAGGATAAACAGCGTGATCCAATAAAGGCAAATACAAACAGTTCATATGACCTCGCCGAGTGTTCACTCATTCGCGGTAACTCATCTGTAACGGTCAAGAACACGAACATTCAATATCAAAACAACGGCGGACTTCCACGTGTTTTCATCTAATAAAGGGTAAAAAGGTATGGCATTTGACGGAGGTTAGAGCCTTCGGACTAAGTTATAATGTACCATCCATAGTTGTCATTTTTCTATTACATGTTACGACAAGTTCCTTCCGCGTTTGTTTTCCTCTCTATCGTTGTCAGTTTTACAGTTTATTGTGCAAGACGTGATGGTCATATAGAACAGAAGCAAAGCGAGAATCCATATGTAAATCCGTTCCATGGCAGGATTAAACGCCTTAACATACTTTATAATAGTTATCTTGTAGAAAGTATTAGTGAAGCACTATGTGTCACAACATTACGACAGATTAGATGATGTGCTTATCACATTTAGCAAATCTGAGATATGGAGATACATTGTAAAGAATATCGAATTTCAGGTGCAATTGTTATTGAATATTTGTTTTATATTTCTTTGTATTTTTTCATACGGAAATTACTTTAATTAAATTGTTACTGGGCTCGGTAGCTAAGCGGCTCAAAGTTTTGCTACCTGATGCTCTGTCGCTCTGCTACTGCGCTGAAATCCCCATTTCAAAGCATTTTTTTTTTACACAACTTTAGTAAGCGTTAATGAAAAAATGATGTATTTTTCTATTACGTACTCCAAAAGTACAACCATTACGTTCTGCAAGAAATGGAAGAACATTCAAAACATACTGAACTAAATGATAAATACGTTGATTAAATGATTTACTAAAAATCTGTGTTGGTAAAAAAATTAAACGTACAAGTTTAATATATCCTAAGCAGCCATTCAGTTTGCATTGTGTATTGCTGTCAATGTCTTGATAATGTTTTGTAATGCCTCTTGTTAGTTGGTTCCTTTGGTTTTGTTTATGTACTAAGTAATTTGTTTGCCTTTTCAATAATGTTTTAGATCGATTGGTTTCACTGGTCTAATCTGTTGTTAGCTTAATTATAATTCATCTCCGAGTTTTCCTCATCTTCCACTGAGTTTTACCATGTTTCACCCACAACACTGCATCCGTGTTTATATAACGTTGTTTGGTCGGCCCTTAAATGATATATTTTTAACTATGCATAGGGATTATATTTTTGACAAACTCCATTATACTACGTTATTTTAAACTGGGTGCAAATCACTATCGGGAAATATTGCATTAGTTTATTTCATGTTACAGCTTTATATCTTATTGAAATATTTGTTTAATACGTTCCTAAACAAAGAACTTTTAATGCCATGGAAAATCCATTTTAGATCTGCTTTCGTTCTTGGCCGCTATAGCTGGACTATGTTATTGCTCCTCAACTTTGCAGATAAGCTTCGCTGCCTCCTCTTATCACACCAGTTTTTTAATTATTTACGAGATTTGTAATGTCTACTGGCCAGTAATCTGCTTCTTCATTAGTTGATTCATCATTAATGCATCTTTTATTACATCTATTCGTTGACACAAAGGCTCAATAGTATTAATTTTTACATGACGAAGCGTACTTGAGATTACTTTTGGTTTTGTCTGTATCATCTCCATAGTATTCTCGATTTGCTTCAGGACGTCCATGCAATGTCATTCTTATTACGCCTTACCTTTATCCCCATGCAAACTTCGTAATCTTTGCAACCAGGATGATTCTACTTCCGTTATATTCAAACAAACGTCATGAGGTAAACCGGGAACACTCTACTGACGCGTGGAGTTCGATTTGTAGTTTGTCGTACGAACATTTATAAACTTCTCGAATATATCACACAACATTAGCGTATCTTTCTTAACGTAATAGTCTTGAGATCACAGAGTGTGTTCAGTTCAAATGATTCATTCCATTCTGAACATAATTGTAATCGTCGTTGAATGTATTCAAATCGTTTAAAGAAGAGCAAATTTATTACAATGTCTGCATTTCTGTGTCATGAAACCGTTGAAAACTCTCCATATTCGTAGGGCAAATATATATCATTCGTCAAGTATTTATGTTGCTTAGCCTGAAACGATATAAACGTTTCCTTGAACTTTGTCATCGCTTAAAATCTTTGTCATGTCTTCCTGCAACTGTTTCATAAGCAGGAAACTTACTGTTCTTTTCACAATGACTTATTTGGGTTATTTCCCCAAAATATCTACTATAAAATACTTAACGATATCTATTTTTCATTACGGTATTAACATTCTGACCAAGAGCATGTCTAATTGTTTGAAAAAGAGGTACCTGTCTGAACCAGACAGGTCACGAATGAAGAGTGGGGTTTATGTTTAGATATTTATAATTTAAATTGCAGTAATGAATAGAATCTATGTACTTATATATCAAATTGTCACGATTTCTTACTGTATGTTGATATCCATATACTCTAGATACAACAGATGTTCGTGGATTAAAACTGTTTCTCGTGATCCTCTCCGAACACTATAGGGTTTGCATTTTGGCCTCTTTATTCTCATACACACATTCTGCAGTATTACCCAATGCATCGTAAAATACTATAATGCAATATATATCTTTATAATTCAAGTTAAATAAAATCACCGTAAGCATATTTAATGTACATAGAGAAGCCAGATGGAATGTATTTACTAGTTTATTGTGCCTAATGCGTGTTTTCCGTTCCATTTTTTGCATTCAGACTTAAACATTATACTTTCAACATCACAATAAAAACGAATTCAACGAATAACTAATGTTGAGCATTTCCAAATTGTACAACTGAACCTTTATTGGGCAGAATATATGTTGTGTTACCAACAGTATAAAGTGATCTTTCGTGTTTAATTAATTTTCCTTGTGAAAAGGAAACAATAAAGACATTATTACGAACAAACTTGACCACTTCATTTGTTTACCTGGTTAGGCAACCATCATGAAAGATCAGTACTTTCCTTCTATGTGGTCATCGTCAGCTCAATTGAAAAGCTGTACAGAATTTGCACCATCATTGTCTCATGTCGTATTAAAAAGACGACATGTGTGTCTTCAATGTTGCAATTCTCCTTACCTCTGGTTTCTTTCTGGCTGGAGTCTGCCTCTTTGTGATATTTTTCTTCACAGATGATCACCTTTTTATGTCAGTCTTGAACGTAGGACCCTGTTTCTTTGTCAGGGTCTTATTTTAGGACCTTCTACTCCTTGACTTTCAGCACAGCACCCATTATGTGCTGCTCTAATTTTTGAGGTCTACTATCATCTGATAATTTTAATTTTTTTCTTCTTTTGCTCCATTTCAGATCATCTATATTTCGTCTGCATTGGAATTCTTCTTGCCTCGTCTGCTTTTGTTACAGTGTCATGCTTTGTTGACATCTTTAATCCGCATTTGAACTCATAGAAATTTGATTTCTATTTACATTAAAATTCAAAAATTGTTCCAACTTATTATCCATCAATCAGAATCCTCTGCTGTATATAGCAAAAATGTCTTTAATTTTATTCACGTTTGATCTCATCAAACTTTTAGCATTATTATCTGTTATGTATACTTATATCATGTGCATTATCATTCATGGTTATAGTTATTTAGGGTTAGTTAATTAATATTTTAAATACTAAATTTCTTATCAATCGCAAGTTTGCACTTTGAAGACGAGTCATGTAACAAGTGCATAGATTTATTCATAAAATTCCAAGGCTGAGTTGCACTATTATTCAAGTAAACATTACGTGATCTGACAAGGACACGAGTTCTTGCAAAGACCAATGTGGCCTAATTTCTCATTAGCCAGTGTTAAAAACAACTGATCTGTTAATGGTTGAGATCATGCATGTACGATGCTAGCCAGTATTATGCATTAGTACATCGTACTCTACCAAAAGAATGTTACATGTATGTGTCCAAATGATCTCACATTACGTCCGAATGTTATATTCTTGCTATGATTGTAAATGTTGACCTGTAATATGATGTGTATCTCCATAAATTAGTTACGTCGACTTACAATATTGTACCAGTTGTGGTATTCTAATATGCCACCTATGTGTGGACTGATATTTATTAATACAAGTTTTGTTCTGTTCTGTTCTATATAAGAGAAATGTTACATAGAATTAGCCATTCTTAGTAGTTCCATCAGTTTTGGAAGTTATTCAGTCATATTGCAAAATATTTAATTTAATCATTCATTGGAATTATAGTATTGGAACTATTTGAGATTAATTGGAATAATAACTGTCACGGAAATACGGTGAATTAATTTAAGAACATTTGGATTCATAGCTGTATCAGAGTACTGTGACTTCATTTAAAGACATTTTGGGATTATATCATAGTGATTCTTCTGTACTGTTTATACATCATTAGAGGACATCTTTCGGAATACCATTGGAACTTATTCGTATTACTCGATACTTTCGGACTTGATAGAACTATTTAATTATACAAAACCTGTTGGTTTTCGCTCTTTCCTGTTACTTATTTAAAGACCTTAGATTCTTAACATACCCAAGGATGAAAAACCCCTTATTTCTGTGAATGAACACGTACACATTTCATCTATGTTTTCATAACAACTCATCCCACTTTCAACCGTATTATTTGTTGGTGAAAAGAAATCTGAAGTATCTAGTGAAGATATTTTCATTTTATTTGCGTTCGAACTTGCAGAAGTTTGATTTCTAACTCATACAACTTTTAACTTTCAACAGCAAGATGTGTTTCAGATACGAAGTTATTGCGGATAGCAAAACTGCACTGATTAAAGATAGTTTTCTTTCACCTTGACAATTAAAGATAATCCCTTCTTTTTGGCATCTTAATTTTCCAATTCCATTCAGCAAATTTTCTTGTTTGCGCATTTTGCAAATCTCATCCTTTCATCTCGTCTTTCTCAAATTCCCATGGAAACATTTAGTCATTACACTTTGTACGCGCAATTTATGATTTCACACAAGAATTTATGAGATAAAACTGTCTGCTTGTTCACAACTGTCATCCATGTATGAGATAAAACTGCTTGTTCACAACTGCGTTCCATTTTTGAAAACAGGATCTTCAGTATGTTACATTTATTTTCACTTAAGTAACCGAAAATTACTAACTCTTAATAAAGTAACAGAAATGACTATCTCTGACTAACAATGACAATTATTTACTTACTTTGCCCCTAGTTAAATCGGCACCTAGTATGTCTAAACAGAGCCCTTACTGTCACCACCCAACATCTGACATGCGGAGCAAACAAAATTCCTAACAAAATAGATATCCTCAACGCACTAAAATCAGGATAAAAAAGTTTCCACTGGTAAAAGCAAGGGATTGTCAACAGGGACTGGGAACAAAACTAACAGTTTGAACTGAAAAAATATTGTCAAAGAAAGCATTGCTAAAGAGAATAGAAGAAAATAATAAACGAAATGAACCTCAATACAGACAAAATAGGTGTTCAGTTAGCAAGCTCGAGAAATTGAAATATCATAAAAGATATATCTAGTGTGCCAGAATTCTTATATTGTACACACTAAGATAAGTAAACGACGATAGCACCCATATTCCAATAACTTATTCGGAGAGGTACTATAAATTCGCTATTACCTATTCTAACAAATTTCGCACGAGAGAGAGAGAGAGAGAGAGAGAGAGAGAGAGAGAGAGAGAGAGAGAGAGAGAGAGATTTTACTGCTTATGTGAACTAAAACTTTGTGAAAAGTTTAAAAAAAATGAATGCCTCTTTGAATACAGACTTATGAAATTACGCAAAGATACTTTAACGCCTTATTGACCTTAGGCTGTCTGAAGTGCCACTATAAAAAAATTGAATTTGGTGGTTTACAGCAAATAAAACCCCTTAAAAATTGGATGACAATGAACTGTAACAAATTTCATTGGCTATGCATAAAAGAAAGGGTGCAGGAATCGGGGTTTATTTCAAAAACAAAACACGTACACAATATTAACTGCTTTATATTCAAGCGTAAAAAAATAAAATAAAACATGAACTACAAGAAACAAATGCAAACATGTCACTGATACTAATCTCGTTTCTACTATGATCGACAACAAAGAGAGCTCCAGACTTTTGTCAAGAAACAGACATGCACCTAAATCTGACATGCATGTGTCAATTATTCTTAAGCAAAAACTGGAGTTTGATAAAGACATTTCTACATGACAGATCAATACTATTTCTACATGACAGATCAATACTATTCCACTTGCCTTAGGATACTTTCAGGGACCCTGTTTGAAGATTTTGGAATGCTTTCCTTCGCAGCCTATATACTCTCTAACAGACAAGATTGTGGTTATGACTCTGTAACAGACAAGGTTGTGACAATGATTGTCTATCGGACAAGGATGTGACTATGACTGTCCAACGGATAAGTCTGTGACAATAATTCTCTGTCTAATCGACAAGGCTGTAACAATGACTCTTTAACATACAAGGTTGAGACAATGACTCTAAAGGACAAGGTTGTGACTGAGACTTTCTAACAGATAAGGTTGTGACAATGACTCTAACGGACAAGGTTGTTTCAATGACTCGCAAACACAGACAAGGTTGAGACAATGACTCTATGGACAAGGTTGTGACAAAGACTCTCTAACAGACAAGGTTGTGACAATGACTCTAACGGACAAGGTTTTGACAAAGACAATCACAATGTCAAAATCCTGATGTAAAAGTATTATTAGAGTATCTAACTGCACATCAGTCATGGAACATACAGGTATTTTGTTTTAGGCAATTTTACAGTAGTGGCAATATAACCCACGTTGACAGAAATATTACAATCAATACTCAGGTGGAATACAAATACGCCATAATGCATGAATATTCATATAAATGGAAAAAAAGGAAAATGAATTAAGATTAATGGAACACTCATTAATCTGTGCTACACTCATTATTTTACTATGTATGAATTAATGAGTATCTTATGATTTCGCCATTGCAGTGCTGTGTATATTTAATCTGCGTTGTTTGGTGGCTTTTCTCAAAGATTATATGTCATGTGTGTTTGCGTTTTGCAACTGACCTTAGTCCAAAATCAAGTTAATGGTCTACCTTACTAGTGACATTTATTTTGCAAACAACATAATACAGACCTAATAGTATCTCTGTCATTATATATTACAGATTCAGATCATTATTATTGCAGAAAAACATGTTTAACTGAAACTAAATCTAGGACAGTAGTTTTTCACTTGGAAATTCCTAAACTTGTTAACAACTTTGAATGTTTTAGATAGGAAACTGACCTACATCCTGGCTCAATTATTGTGTTTTAGCTTTTTATATCAACGTTGTTTACTTGAAAAAAATTACTAATTCCTACCTTAACATCCTAAGTGGAATCAGTCTTATTGTTGTGTTCAGTTTTTAATTTGGGTAGATTTATTAATTTAAATGATTCACTGGATTTACAAAGTGCTCAAAATTACTTCTTGGATTAAATTATTAACTTGGAACTAATCTGAATTCACTCAATGACATTTTTGATTATATTATTGTGATACATCAAAAAGAGAGATGTACCGCCGTTACATGTTTCATTAGTTACCCATTTTTATGCATAATGAAACAGAACATGGTTAGAGCATGGTCCATAGTATAGCAAACACGGGATATGCGGTAAGTTTTAATTATCGATGCATTTATATTTTAACGTTCTGCTTTGGAGCGATTATTTGTTCAAAAGTAAATAAAGTACAATTACGTTTTAACGTTATTTGGTTTCAACGTAATGTTATAAACAATGTCATCCAAAACTACCGATAAACTTGTCATGCAAATATCCATGAACCATTTTATGAACCAATTTCAGATAAACAATATAACAGAACGTCACTCGACTGCTGTTTAAGCAAAAATGCTGGTCGCTAGCCAGTCTTGTCCTATGGAATGTGTGACCCATTAAGCAATCACTCATGTTGTACCATGTTGATCTAACTAAAAGTATGCTGCACTCGAGGTTAGACACATAGGCAGTTTCTATAACACGTATAAATTATGTGTAATAAGTTCATTGTTTTTCATCCAAAATGCGTGAAATTTTCAATAGAAGCCGATATCATATCTAAAAAAAGAGATACAATTTTCAAAGAAAAAAAATTAGTTTTACAGAAAATACTTATTAATATGTAGGCATGGTTATGTCGGTTCTGGAGATTTGTCAATTATGACAACCACGCTTTAGCATTACCGTTCGTTAAGAATTTTTCATTTATCAATAGTGGTCCTTCTTTTTTCATAAACCTGACTAGTGCTACGTAACTTTAACAAAATTTATTTCCTGGCAGTTTGAGAGCCTTCTCCGTCTACATTTGGACTGAAAAACACACGAATAATTCGGGGTAGTCCAGAATATTCTAAAGCCAATGGTGTACAGGTCCCTTAGAACATTGACTGCAAACAAATAACTATCCCTGGGCATATCCTTCTGTATAGGTGGGGCTATATGTAAATGAAATTCAACTGACAGTTGTCGCACTTGTTTTAAGGCGCCAGTTTGGATCATTTCTGAGAGGGCGGTCCACTCTGACATCTCTATATCCGCCTTCAGTATGCTGATTGGTGTCTACAATAGGTATTAATACTTAATTAGAAGTGAAAGACATAAGATTCAACATCACAGAAACATATATTAGGATGGATCCCAATCCAAACATCAAACACACACACACACACACACACACACACACACACACACCATTAATCATCTATAGCCCTAACACATTAGGTTAAAAATACATTTCAACATTCATATGTAAGTGAGTCAGTTAAGTGTTACGTGTAGGCTAGTATAAAAGTAACAAAAGAAAAGAGTGAAGTCAACATGCTTTGTAAATTTAACAAAATAATTTATTTCCCTAGAAAACAAGGTAAAAATATGAAATAGGACTCACGGTTTGTGAATCTAATCCAAAAATTAATCCTAGAATTCAAAAATATAAGTCCTATCACTAAAAAGTTCTAATTGAATCCAAGTTCGAATCTCGATGAAGTTCCAGTAGGAAAGGCGATGACGTTAGATGAGGTCGTTGTACTGATGGCAACAGTTCCTTGTTGAATCACAATTTATAATGTTCCAGTTTAGAATTCCAGAATAAATTTCCACTAAATGTCTTTGTCCCAGAATTTTTATAAAGAAGAGCACTTGTATGTTTTCCAGAGAATATAAATTATTAAATCCAAAAAAACAGAAGAAGTCTAAATCAAACTGGCATCAACATAAAAAAACACCTTGAGCTCCAAAGGTGTAGAATACGACTGATCAAATCCACTAGAAAATGTCTGTTTTAACCCGCGATTTTAGATCACATGATGGCTCACGTGGTCACTTAACTTGAAGAGCGCAGTAAAAAAAGTGCCCATTTGCACGTAGGCTAGAATAGCCCTATCTAAGAATCAGATTCCCACACTGGAAATAAATTTGAAAATAAAACTGTTTACAACAGACTAACACGTGGGTTGAACATGACTTTGGTAATGACCAATCATTTTCACTCAATGTTTACAAAATCGGAACCAAGGTCAAGAACTAGGTCAGCTAAAAATAAAATGTAGCAATCATTTTGCGTTCTAATCAGGCTAAAAGAACTGAACTGAATTTTTCTAGAAAAATGTCAAATCCAGCAAAAATATCATCCCTACAACAATATGTAATGAAATAAAAATAAAGTAAAAGAGAATTTAAAACTAACACACAAGTAATTCAATCACATATACGTAACATAAGGCCCCAATGCCGCCATTGAATGCAAAAAGTCATATATGCCAAATCACCTGAAAATACTGAATCTAGATATTGGTGCTAAACATTGTTGGGTTCCATTAAAACCAGATAATATCAATCTATTGTCACATTATGAGCCATGCAATGTCTCCCTCGAACTGAGGTACCCTGCTATTTTCTACATGTTTACGAATTAATCCGATGCTGATTGGCGACATCTATGGGTGAACCAATTTCAGTAAAAAGCTGGCACGCAATATTTGATGACGTCAAAACTGTAAACATAAAAAGCCAACGCCGCGCTTTGTCGGATTGTCTTCAGCACAAGTTTTCCCTTCAATGTATATTCCAGCGCCCCAGCTGATCACCAATATTCACTTACTTTTATTTCATGCACCCTTTTTCTTCTCAGATCCACTTAAAGAAGCGGGCTTGCCTCTCTTCATTCTCTGTCGAATCAATTTGTGCGCCAAATGCGAATATTGTTGTTATTAGTCTAGTCACTAACAGAATTTGTCGAATGTATCACATCACTACTTTTGACCGCTCCGGTGGCCTAGTGGTTAGAGCGTCCGCCTCTGATGCGGGAGGTCGTGGGTTCGAACCCCGGCCGAGTCATACCAAAGACTTTAAAAATGGAACTCACAGCTGCCTCGCTTGGCGCTCAGCATTAAGAGGTTCGTGTTAGGACTGGTCGGCCTGGTGTCAGGATAATGTGACTGGGTGGGACATCATGCCACATGTCTGCGGCATGATGCCCCAGTGCTAAACATCACTATAAACTGTCACACGGCAGACATCGTAGCAATATCACTGAAAAATTGTTAAAGCTAGGTTAAAAATCTAAATCACACACACACACACACACACACACACACACTACTTTTGGAGCACTCCCGAAAAAGATCGGAATTACAAGAGACTTCATTGACTGAATTAAGAGGTGACACCTCTTAATTCTAAACTGAATATTTGAACGTCGCTCAAACCTTACATGTCGATTATTTCAAAGAACGGATTATATCAGATAGCTTGTTTAAACAATCATTTCCTTCCTTCCAAATTTTAGTTAGATTGGAAGAATGGTGAAATTTATGACAAACGGTGGCATTTGGGCTTTAAAGAATGCAAATGTGAAATACTCCAGTCTGCATATTACATCGTGTAACCATTTGTAACAGAACAAAGTCGATAATGTTTACTTTCCTCACCTAACACTTATGGTTAATGAGGTTTAATATCTGTCTATGATATTGATGGCACATCTTAAGTGTGTGTGTGATTTAGATTTTTAACGTAGCTTTTAACAATTTTTCAGTCATATCGCTACGATGTCTGCCGTGTGACAGTTTATAGTGATGTCTAGCACTGGGGCCGACCAGTCCTAACACTAACCTCTTAATGTTGAGCGCCAAGCAAGGCAGCTGTTAGTACCATTTTTGTAAGTCTTTGGTATGACTCGGCCGGGGTTCGAACCCACGACCTCCTGCATCCGAGGCGGACGCTCTAACCACTAGGCCACCGGAGCGGTTGCACATCTTAAGTAAAGAAATCTAGTGATAATGCTATGGTGAGCGAAGTCACGCACACACACACACACACACACACACACACACACACACACACACACACACACACACAAGTACGTAACCATCATTAGGGCGACATATGTCATAGAGCATCATTAGGGTGACAGAATGTTAACATACTGTGTTATGTAAATGTAGCACATACTCGTATTGGAATTCATTAAAATAAATTATAATTCCGATTGTCAAGCTGAGATAGTCAATTTTAAAACAACAAAGCTTATTTTTAAACGAAAACACACATTTGTCGCCGTAATACTGCATTGCCATAATGCCTACACTCAACAGTGACAGTCAAAACATCCTTTTGGCGACCGAATCTTCACAATATATTCAGTCTAATCCAACATTAAGGTGACAGAGCTTATAAGGTTTCTATTGCACTATTATTTTAAGACATAAAAAATGTATAACTCCTGCAGACGTCGTGTAATCATGGTAATATTTAGGGCTCATGAATAAATAAATTAAATTTTTCCCTCTCCCATTCCCCATACTGAAGTGACTTAAATGTGACATTCGCTTGAAACGAGTGAATAATAGGTAGATGAAAATAATGAAGTGAAATGCATACATTATTCGCTCTACGCTAGCAATTTTCATGCTCAAACGAACTGACTGAAGTAGCAGGCTTCTTAATGAATCCCTCGCAATAATGACATACGTTTACAGTTTAAGACCTGCTGTGGGATTTTTTTGTACATTCGCACAAAAGTATAAGCAGTAATATAATTCTCTTTCCATGTTCGAAGTACAACAGAACATAACAAAACTGAACAAAACAAGATTTTAAAATGATCGTGCCCATTACTGAATTTGAACATGGGTCATCATATGAGTAGTAGCTATGTTTACCTCTAGACCACCAAAGCGGTTAGACACAACTCTTAAATGTCTTGGTCATAATGTTATCAATCTGCTGAGGGGTTGTGAACATTTATTTATCTTATTTCATTCCAGTGAATTATTAAGATCATCTTTTTCAGGAAATCCAGTAATCTACGGCCTATAGTTAAAAGATGAGAGGATATTTGCTTGCTGCAAGTGAATAACGGATATATTTCATTAAGTGCGTGGAAAACCCAGAATTTTCAGGAGTCGCCACGCTACGAGTGAAAATACTTCAGTTTTTCACCCGCGAGATGAAATAAATCCGTTATTGACTCGGAGCAAGCAAATATCCTTTTCATGCTAAACTATACTGGCTAGCAATATGTATAATGTTAATTTAATGGTATCCAAGTCTGATCAGATTGTATGCATACATTAATATGCTACAAAATGTTATGGCTCTATGTTTATTGTTATCATTTCTACTATTGTGTTAACACAAATTTGTTATGGATGTAGAGATGGGTATCAGTACAGTATTATGCCCATTCGTTACACCATTCCAGGCATATAAAAATCCTTGAACACAGTTTCAGTTTCGGTTAAGTTCATGTTAAAGAACAAGAATACTTTTGCAGACAAATCTAATTTTCTGTCCATTGTCAATTTCCAAATTCAGATGCATCCACTTTATAACACGTGACAGACATACTATGGACAGGCAAATCATTGTCAACAACTAATAGTAACTTCATTTACTGAATTGATTTCAAAGAAAATGAAACGATAAGTTTGTTAGAAATATGTACTTAACTTATCAGTACAGACATACCATTTGATTATGTAGTATAAATGTCATATTGCCGATGCTATTTTGATACATATGCAAGTTATAATTGAATTTTAAGTCACAGAGGAAAAATCTGGTATACAAAGCATAACTAGCCAAGTTCATCTTGTTTGTACTAATATTAGATACTTAATAAATACAAATTATATTTAGTAGTTTTTATTCTTGACTATTTATAAAACTAGGGGCATCAGGTGATTTGAGGCGATATTTTAATCAAAATTATGGCCATTGACAACAACAACAGCATTTATGAAAATACAACCACAAATGTAATATAAATTACACGGACTGCAATTTATACATATGTCGAACCCCATGTAAATCGTAGAGTATGTTATTGGCACATCCAACAGTTCCCTTCTGGTGGTCTTCAACATAATTTGCCGCATGTGAAATCGTCATTAGAAGAGATGTTAATAACAAAACAAATAACATATGACCTGGTTACTGAGTGCCAAGTATTTAAGTATTTGCTACTTCTTAACCACATAGTCCTCTACTAACAAACACAATACTATCCAAGTATGTCAAATTATATCAGATAGCCATTAACCTGAAACAGAACATGTGTCGAATACTATTTAGGTAAGACCAAAAGTGAACTTTAAGTAACAATAAAAGAACCCTCTCGGGGACACACATTGAATATCCCATTATATAATCAGACGGTGTTCAATATCTTATAATATAAATTAATCTGCCAGAGCAAATGCTTTTAGTAGCAGCAAAATATTAATGCTTCAAAAATGCAACAATCAATATGAACATATTGTTTGGTCAAATAACTTCATTGAGAACATGCTCAACCCAACAGTCAAATGGAAAAAGAACCCAACAAAAATAACTGAATTCATCGAATTCAACGTTCTCCACCCTTATGTTCAGTATAGTCAATAACTACACAAGGAATCGGGTTATATAAGCAAGTGATACCCCAGCTGATCTTGAATCAAGTAGAAGCCTACTCAACACCATGATAGTTTTATTTTATATTCTAACTTGAACAATAATTACTGATATTAACATAATATACATCCCCCAACCCCCCAACCCCCTATTTTGCGTTTTATTATTTCGACTCTATGGTCATAAACTAAGTAACAGATAGAAGCAAAACCAACAAGTTGTGTGAAACTTAAAAATAAAAATAATTATTAAAATTACAAAATTAAAATTTAAGAGGAACTTACAGTATCATGAATTCAATCCAAAATAACCCTTAAAACTTTTATTTTTTTAAAAAAATATCGAATGTTCCAATGAATTTCAGATCCTCGAATGTACCGGTCCGCCAACAGTCCTGATAAATCACTATGGTAAAGTTCCATTCAAGTCCTTCTCGTCAGTCGGTAATTCTTTCTGGGTTCTTTCTCTACCAGTTATACCGTGTGCTGACAAAACGGCGTTAAACCAAATAATAACTATTCAAGTCACCAAAGAATCGAATGTTCCGAATAAATTTCAGACCCTCGAATGCGCTTAACTCTTTTGAATAATTTTACAATTGTCCCAGAATAATGCCGCAGATCAATGAGCACATTGTAATTTCAATAATTAATCCAAACAAATGTTCCTACTCAAACAATATTTGAACACATTAAAAATTAAATACGTCTGCAGACTTGATGTTACAAAAAGAACATAAGAAATAAGAATGCAATAATTGTCCGCCAACAGGTACTTATACACAAGCATAACAGGGGAAAACGCATTTTGCTCCTACTAGTTACGTGACATTTTGAAAATATCCCACATCGTAAAAGAACTCACTAACCAAACCCATCCAAACGGAAATAGCTCCATCCTTCTAAGAACCCACCTGACCGATCTATCCAATGGAAATGACCACAAAATTTGTAAACATATTTTTTATTATTAAGTTGACCATATCTATTTGTAGATACCGCGCAATCTGCTCGTAAATTCTCAAAATAGAATCTACACCCGTATACAAAATTTAGCTACAAATAATCACTACAATTTACAGCCATGAACCAAAATTAAAAACATTATATATATATATATATATATATATATATATATATATATATATATATATATATATATATATATATATAAACACTACCCCTCAATAAGAAAATAAAGATTTATGCAATTAAGATTTCTTTTACATATTAATCTAACACACATATGATGATAATAAAATTACAAGGAATGTCTTAGTTATGTACAAAATGTATTAAAAGCATAAAACAGTTTAGAACTCTGTTCACGTGAAAGTGCAGCTGTAATTAAATTTTCTTTTTCCTTGATGTTCTTAATGTTGATATTGTACTCTTGCAACAACAAGCTCAACCGCAACAATCTCTGATTTTCATTTTTCATTTTATTGATGAAAGTAATGCGGTTGTGATCACTGAATATAGTAATCGGAGGAACTTAACTAATATACACTTCAGAGTATTGTAAAGCAGAAATCAAAGACAAACACTCTTTCTCGATAGTGGAATATTTTCTCTGGTGTTTATTTAATTAGTTTAGAGAAATAGCACACTCGATGATCCACACCATTTTCATCCTCTTGAATAAACACGCCCCCAACCCCTACATCACTTGCATGAACAGATATTTTAAATAATTGTTTGAAATCTGGAGCTCAAAAACCGGCGCACTTTCAAGTAGGATTTTAATTTATCGAACGCCTTCTGAAATTTGTCAGACCAGTACAACTTGGTCTTCTTACTTAACAGATTGGTCAGGGGCTCTGTAATTTTGGAAATATTTGAGTAAAATTTCCGATAATATCCAGCCATACCCAATAATCGCTCCAACTGATTTGTACTGATAGGCAAAGGGAAATTATGAGATGGCTTATCCCTAACTTCTGCCGGCTTAAGTTGACTATGTTCCATAATATGTCTTAAAACTTTAACACAAGCTCGGTAAAACTCAGTTTTACTTAAATTATTTGTCAAGTTTGCCTTAATCAGTGAAACAAAGAATTTCCAGATGGTTTCCAGGTGATCATTCCAGGTGTCGCTGTATATAAAATTATCGTCGACGTAGGTATCACAGCAATTTATACCAGATGTTACCATATTCATTAAACGCTGGATTGTTGAGGGAGAATTTTTCATACCAAATGGCATCATTTTCTATTGGTAGCGTCCATTTGGAGCTGCAAAGGACGAAATTTCTTGTGGTCTATCCTTAAATGGAATCTGCCAGAATTAATTTAAACGGTTGGTGACTTATTTTGCATTTCCAATATTGTCAATGTGGTTATCAATTCTTGGTATTGGAAATGAGTCTATTTTGGTGACATTGCTTACCTTTCTTCAGTCTGTGCGTATTTGGAAAGTATTATCTGATTTCGGCACAAGAAAAGACGATGAACTCTAGTTATTTTCGCTTGCTTCAATAAAATTTTTCTCCAACAACTATTCGATTTCCTTTTTAAAACATTCCTGCCCGAAAGGATTCATCATACCAGTATTAGGATAATGTTTTACAGGTGTAGAATCCACAATTTCAACATCATGGTAGATTTTGTTTGTTCGAGTTACAACAGCCAGAAAAAGGTTCACATATTTGCTCATTTAATTCATTCTTTTCCTGTGGCAGTAGATGTGAAAGTCCAGATTCGTTAATATTTTTGAACTTGCTAAGACTAGTTGAACCAAAATCACTAAAAACAGGGTACATGTCATCATTTAAATCATTATAATGTGGGACAGGTAAAACAAAGCTGACTGAATAATTTACAATGCTATCTCTATCAATATCGTCGTTTATCATATTTATGTGGCAGTTATTCCTGTTTCCACCTAATAGGGGTGTTGATGATTTAACTTAAGTCACTTTCTTTATCACTTAATAAGGCCCATAATAATTAGTCTGTAGAGGATTTTGAAGCGTTGGCAAGAAAGAATCTTATCACTAGGCTGAAAAGCTCTTTCCTTTGCAGTTTTTTCTTGCCTAAATTCTATTTCTGAGTGATTAGACTGAAGATTATTTCTTGTTACTTCTCAATCAGAGACATAATATAGAAGATTATTCTCAGAATCCATTGTTAATAGAAGTACCTCTTTTAAAAACGCCAATGCCCATCAACAAGATGACGAAAACCTGGTTCAAAATGAGTACAAAACCTGCCGTTTGACAAGTATAACAGTCTTTTCATAATTGGGAAACATCACTTTTAATTTTTGGCCAGTAAAAATGATGCATGATCTTGCGATAAGTCTTATTGACTCCCAGATGGCCAGCCAATGGGATTTCATGTGCCAATCTAAGACTTTCCTGTCTATACGACTGAGGAATAACAATTTGATAGCCCACTTACCACTCATAACCAGCGGGTACCTCAGGTGGTCTCCATTTTCTCATCAAGACCCCAGTTTTCAAAACAGCAAGTTGTTACCTCTGCCAAATCAGCTTTGCTAATAGCCCTCTGAAACAAACATAAGATCTCAGGATCTTTTTCCTGTTCGAAGACAAGTGATTGTCGTTTGTCACCCTGATTAGAAATATGACAATGAGTGGTAAAAGAGGATCACATTGATCAACAACTTGTCATTGATCAGTGTCAGGAGCAAAAGTGACCTAATCAGAAGCCTGGCCAATAAATATCTCAGCCAAAGGAACAATTTTCTGATCAACTTCATTCCCAAGAGTTCTTCTTGACATAACTCTAGTAACTGCACAAGCATTATATAATCAGGGATTTTATTTTCAATAGAATCAACGTTTTGATCCAAGCAAGACTTGTCAGTTACAAGTGGATTAACCCCAATCTTATCTTCAGCTAAGTCGTTGCCAAGTAACAAATAAACACCCGGGTGGGCAATGAAGTCACAGTCACAGGTCCTTAAACAAAGTCTGAGAAATATACACAATAGCGTCGAAACCATGAAATGGGCGTGGGGTTTGATATCAGTAATGTTGTGCACTCTGCACATTAGAATGGACGTTTAGACCTCTTTATTTGTAGTTCCTCCTACAAACCAACGTTACTTGCATGTGAAAGATTACAAGTGGATCCTTAATGTATCGTATTTATCTCTCAGGTGATATAGATTATGTATTTCGGTTCTTAAATACAAAATTTGTATGAATTCATGGTGCTCGAAATGTACCAGGCTAATAAAGGAATCGAAGTTTTGAAGATCCTGAAAATTCTATTAATCTAATTTAATTTATATCAAAGTAATAATACATCTAAGGCTTCTGATTTTAGGTTGAGTTTGATTCTTGATTAAACTATAGAACCAGGGACTTAGGTATGCAATACCTGCAATCATCTTTTAGCAAGGTAGTATCCAAGCCTAATCTCTAATATTTTCCAGTTCAAAAAGCTACAAAATTGCATTACAGTTTGTTGATCAGTCTCATCATATTATTCCGACACAAATCATTTAACTACGTTTGATGCGTTCCTCCAGTCACACCAAATTGACAGTTGTAAGTAAATGTACAAACCAAAGAATTCGTTTCAATGATATATCTGAAACTAATTTCACGGTTGAGCCATATATCCTGTACTATTTTCTCTTTTAGTTTTAGAGATTAATATGTAGAATGTGCGACTGTTCCACTAAATAAAGTTTCTTGAGATGCAACATAATAAATTATTGAGTCCGTTGTATTCAGAATTAAATATACAAACAATATTTAAGGTAAAGTCATTGCTTCTTTCTTTTTTTTTATTTTTACAATGCGAACACCTTTATTTGGTGCACACAGACCTTCCATACGAAATAACATTGCTTCATTAACAAGGCACGCGACTTAGGAAATCGACAAATAAGTATTTGCACGATACCGGCTTTAAAACTAGACTGGTGTAGATAACTTTTATACAGGAAAATAAAATAAATCCACTTGACTCAACCCGGTTTGATTTGTTCAAAGGCTTACGTTGCATGTGTGTGTGTGTGTGTGTGTCTGTTTGTGTGTGTGTCTGTCTGAGTGTGTGTGTTGCCACGAAATTAATGAAAACTATTGCAAAAGAACGTCTTTAATTTCCGCAAAGAGGACGAACACCACGAATAAAAAAGTTCAGAAGCTTCTGGGCCTCGTAATAAATCATGTCAACCATCAATACTAAATAAAATTCCAAGAGCACACAATTTTGATGTTATCAATGACTGTCTTATGTTTACAATGGAAGTAAACACAGTTGCATGTTTACCGTTTGACTGATTCATACACCATTGTTAGCCTCAGCAACATGACTCTTTTTTCTCACTCATGCGACAGAAAAATCTAGCTCTTTTGCAACCCTACTTTTCTTATCTCAGTCAGGTCGTCTCAGTCATGGTGTCCACCCGCTAGGATATACTTTTAGAAAGAAGAGACCCTTGACGGAGCTGTTACGAAATCAAATTACAACAACAGATATATAACAAAACGAAATTCACCTGTAAAGCAACCTTAGGTCTCTCCAACTTTGAAAACACACCATTCAAGTTGAGAAGCTGTTCTTTATGGTTTTGATGCATAATTTTCCACAGTTCATCATTTTGGGCCAAAATCAATCACTGGTCTCATTACTTAGACTTCTCAGCTCAAATAATCTGATATAGTTCATAACTTTAAAATTGTTGTCATCGTCGCTATCATAAACCATCATTTGCCGAAAGAAACCGAAAAGATGAACTACGTTGGAAATAAGCCAATTTGGCGCTCTAGGTAGTCTGTATTTTAAACACGCATTTGTAAAACTTCCTTCAATTGATACAAGACAAACTACGACAGAGTGCTTGTTCCAGGGCCCAACGTGCACAACATATTTAATTTAGCAAGAATTCATATCAAGCCAAAGCAGCCAGATGTGTAAACATTTACCTGCCTAAAAACAAACAGATGTCCCGACAAAAGCTATAATGCCTGTGCATGACTTATATGGCGACAAAAACTTTAAAGGTTAACAGTTAAATAAAAATTGCATACTGCACAGAGTACTGTTTTATATACACGACTTTAAAATAATTTGCGGGAGTCTTCGTGCATGATTGCTCCCCAAGTGCGCGAAGTCGTACAAATTAACGCGTGACGGCAGCATCTCTGATTAGTACATGTAGCATGTAAACAACTACTATTCAGTCATGTGCTACTGGCGACAATGAATATCATGGTGAATTCTTTAGTGACACGTGTTTGTTGACAATGGAAATAGATCAAACGAGGACTGAAGAGGCCCCAAGTAGCCGAGTGGTCTAAAGCGATCAGCCATACGGATCATTGCCATCTCACCTCTGTCTGCGTTGGTTCGAGTCTCGGGTTCGGCCAATGTGTGCATGTGTGAAAGCTTGCCAGTAGCTATCTCGTGGGTAGGTGATTTTTCCGGGGTTTTCCCGGGTTCTTCCTCCACCATTTATACTGGCCGCCATGTATAGCCTATCCTGTGCTGAGAAACGGCGTTAAACCCTACAACTACAACAACATATATCTGACCGCCCCGAATACAGTAGTTAAAGTTCGAATGTTGGTCGAAACATGACTGCGATCGGTTTCGCTTCTCTTATTCCAGGCCCGGCCTAAAGGACAAGGCGAACGAGGCAACCGCCTTGGGGCCCGCGCTTCTCCGCAATGCAATATTTTTTGCTTGGGGCCCCGCGCTCATCGCTTGCTGCTTTGGGCCCCGCATGCTTCCTTGGGCCCCGCACATCCTAGGACCGGGCCTGTCTTATTCTTTAGTCGGAAATACTTGGTTTAGAATCTATCCCACTAATCTGAAAAGTATTAATGAGCTCCATTTTCAATAAGTAAGCCCCACACGTTCACAGCTGAGAGGGCTATATCTGGATATGGTTTTCAAATGTACATTATTCTGAAGTCCTAATTTCACGTTAGTTTCTGTGAAAATAGGTTTATATTTTTGTATAATCTTCTCATAAAGAAATACATTGATATTTGTTCCTAAATTAGCATGAATAGTAGATGAAGGTGATGATCCTAAACCAAAAGAGGATTCTAGACCAGAAACCCCCACCCCACCACCCACCCCCTACCAAAAATTGGAAAGATGATCCCAGACCTCTAGATTTATTTCATATTAAACAATGAAATATTATATATAATGTCCTATTACAAAGAGCCAATTTGTAGCGTCGGATTTAATCTAACAAACAGATTTTTTAAAAGATTTAATTCAACCAAATCAGCCTCAGGATATACTGGGATAGCACCTAATATAATAAGCGATTGTATTAAAAAAGATGGTTATAATTTATCGAGTAAGTACGGATCAGTATGGTTGTTTGCTAGCAAAAACGATGAGCGAATAGCGGGTTGGACAACTGATCCAATGTTATTCATCGACAACATGGTTGATGTTTTATTTGACAATAACATTTCTAAATTAAAAATTACATAAACAAGGTTCCACTCTCCGGGACCCCCGGCAGATGACCCAATGACATTTATTGACAATATAGTTGATATTTTATTTGATAATGATATTTCTAAAGCTGTACAAAATTAAACATCTACTGTTGTGACCCATATTTTATGATAATCTTTTTCATATCTGCTGACTCTCATTGGCAGAATATCTGTTAACATACTGTCAATAATACGGAACTCGCGTATTAAATCGTCCATATCATATTTTATACCACGCAAATAAGATCGTATCTGATCAAGTAATTTTTATAGGTGATACTTGCTGTTTTACAAGCATTTTTTTTAGTTGCAAGACGAGGCTCAATTTTATTACATGCTGTTGCAAGAGAAACATCGACACCAGATATTATTAACAAAAACGATTTAATGATGCTTCACTTAAAATTATACCAGAGCTAGTCATTAACAATGGCAAATATGATATCACTCGAAGTATTCTGTTATAGTATTTGTAACATTTTTTCACGCACCAAAGTTTTTTTATGATAATATCTGTAATATTGCATTAGAGCGTCCACATCTTGTTTTGGAATGTTATCTGAAATATGATTAAAATCAACTATATTTTTTTTTCATTATATAATTTTTTTACACAAAAACAAAAGTTCTGGCACCAGCAATCGAATCGAGAAACTCGCGGAATTTATTATTTTTAGGATCAGCTATAACTTCTCTGTATTTGTTATAAACATCTGACGAAGTATCCTTATATCGTTCATCTGTTAGTACATATTGTTTCTTCAACCAAGCGTATGAATCAAAACTATTTCCTACTTCACTTTTGTATAAATCTGTTTTATTCACCAAATTACTGTAATCGATTTCTATTTCATCAATATACCCTAATACTAAGCTCAACTGATCTAACGTGAAATTTTTGAGAACAAGATGTTGCCTGATAATTGTATATGCGACTACGAAATTTGCTAACATTAATTTTTTAAGCTTATCTAGTTCAATTGTAAGAAGACCAACAGCAGAAGCTACTTTTAACATTAATTTTTCATATGGTTTTGTGAATATTGTTTTAATTTCGTTGTAATAATTTCGTAGTGACAATTGTCTAGAGTATTGTAATGATGGGAATGGAATATCATCTTCTTCACTTATGTCGTAATAAGAATCAGACTTTACTTCCAACTTTATTTGATCGACTTCTGTAAAAAGCTTTTCTCGCTCATCATCACTAAAATTACTAAGTTCATCGTCTAAAGTTTTGATTATCTTTAGAGACTTGTTAACAATAATCGGATCAAATTCTGGGTCTTTTTTACGTATCATTGGCAAAATTGCGTTTGCGTACACTTTAATAATTAACTCTGCGTCTGACGTCATAGTAACGATTTTGACCAAGGTTTCTTTGTCATTGTAGTACATACCGAGATGTTTAAAAATATATCGTTTTGAAAACCTATCACATACATTTTTGTTTCTTTTTCGTCGTAACTGATATTAGGCCCGATGAAATACTTGGGTTAGATTTTTTCCGTCTGCATAAGTGCGACATTAGTATTACACAGTGTACACTGCAAATGCAGGGACTAAAGCTCCCGTGCTACTTTGCGGGGTCTTTGGGATGTCATCGTATCACCTTGGCTGAAAACATCAGGGTCCCGGCAGAGAGGGAAGTTATCACGCGAGGTTGGATGGCGAATGTTGGTTGTGGGAAGTTAGCTACCGAGTCAGTGCTAGAGCCTCTGTCATTGTTTAGACATGAAACGAGAATCCTTGTTGCGCGAGCCGTCATTAAGACATGGCCGGAACAGTGCCAATACGGTTGCTAAACCCGACTAAAGAGGTGGTAAACTTGCAGGCTGGTGTTTGTTGTGCTGAAGCCAGTGCAGCCCTATCGACACAAAATGTCGACCGTTCTAGGCAGGATTCGAACGGCAGTCTACCATCATATTTGTCTGAGCTATTTGAGAGATCAAGCGGACATTTGACTCCTGAACAAGCAGCCGCCCTAAGTCAACAGTTAAGTGAATTTCGCACAGTGTTTGCTAAAGATGATGACGACTTGGGCAGAACAAACTTGATCAAGCATTCAGTCAAGACAGGGAATGCCGCTCCAATTCGAGTCCCACCCAGAAGATTACCGTTCCATCTCCGACAAGAGACTGACATGCAAGTGGACGAAATGCTGAAAAAGGGGGTTATAGAACCGTCGGTAAGCCCCTGGGCTGCCCCAGTGGTATTAGTGGCTAAAAAAGATGGAAAGAAGAGGTTTTGCGTAGACTATAGGGCGCTAAATTCAGTTACAGAAAAGGATGCGTACCCTCTTCCTAGAATTGATGATAGTCTCGATTCGCTGTCTGGCATGAGCTGGTTCTCGACATTAGATTTGATGTCGGGGTACTGGCAAGTAGAAATTGAGCAGGCTGATCGGCCTAAAACAGCGTTTGCAACGAGAAGGGGTCTCTATCAATTTAAAGTCATGTCGTTCGGTTTATGCAACGCACCTGGGACCTTTGAGCGGCTAATGGAAGCCGTCCTCGCTGGGTTGCAGTATGAAGTTTGCCTGATTTATCTCGACGACGTGATAGTGTTCGGAAGCACGTTTGAGCAGTTGCTTGAAAGACAAGCACGGGTCTTTACCTGTCTTCTAGGGGCCGGTTTAAAGTTGAAACCCAGCAAATGCACACTCTGTGCGCGAGAGGTTCGGTATCTTGGTCATACTATTTCAGCGACAGGAGTTGCCACTAATCCTGAGAAAGTAGCTGTCGTTATGAAATGGCCCACTCCAAAATCAATTACCGCGGTGCGGAGGTTCCTTGGGTTTTGTAGTTATTACCGGCGGTACGTAGGACACTTTGCTGAAATTGCAGCTCCTTTACACCAACTAACGACAAAGAACTCTGTTTTCCGCTGGACAGAAGAACATCAGGCGGCATTCGAAAAACTATGCAATGCGCTTGCCTCAGCACCAGTGTTGGCTGTACCGGACTTCAATTGTCCCTTTATACTGGACACAGATGCGAGTGGCGAAGCCATAGGAGCGGTCCTATCCCAAAACATAGATGGAAAAGAAAGAGTAGTAGCTTACGCTAGCCGTTGCCTGGACAGGACAGAACGCCAGTATTGTGTCACTCGTCGTGAGTTGTTGGCAGTCGTACATTTTGTTCAACACTTTAAGACTTACCTCTACGGCAGAAATTTCAAAGTTCGCACTGATCACAGTAGCCTGCGGTGGCTTATGAGCTTCAAAGAGCCCGAGGGACAGTTGGCCCGTTGGTTAGAGCAGTTGTGAGAATACGATTTTGTGATAGAACATCGCCCAGGAACTCGACATGCGAATGCTGATGGTTCGAGTCGCTTACCTTGCAACGGGTGCAAATACTGTAACAAACGTACAGTGGGGTTCTCTGCTATACGGCTGGACAGTGGGATACATTTTGGAGAGATACAGAGACAAGATGCCACTTTATCACAAGTCATTAGTTGGGTTGAGGCAAAGCAACGCCCTGCTTGGGAAGCAGTATCGGGGAATAATACAGAGGTTAAGGCCTTATGGGGGGCATTCAGATTATTAGAGTTGTCAGACGAGATGCTTGTGCGAGTTTGGCTAGATCGCTCCGGCAAGCCAGTTAAAAATTTCATCATCGTATCATGCAACTGGCGGCGAGAAGTACTAAAGCAATGTCACGATGGAGCCGCCGGGGGGCATCTAGGTGTCGACTAAACCCTCAGTA